>CP135564.1:2393949-2519084 GCA_032401905.1 Swietenia macrophylla
ACTTTGTGAGTGCCAACCAGTGCGATTGGGTTAAGTTGATGGATGTCGCACAATTCTCCTACAACTTACAGCGGAGCGAAGCCACTCAACATAGCCCTTTCGAGATCGTGATAGGCCGACAACCCCTAACGCCACAAGCACTGACAAATGGGTACACAGGTTCCAGTCCCCCTGCTTACAAATGGGTCAAAGGTTGGCAAGAGCAGATCGACGTGGCAAAAGTTTACTTAGACAAAGCGTCCAAGAAAATGAAGAAATGGGCGGACAAGAGTCAGAGACAATTGGAGTTTCAAACTGGAGATCTTGTCCTCGTGAAGCTACCACCTCGACAGTTCAAAGTGCTACGCCAAGTACATCCGGGGTTGGTACGCAAGTATGAAGGGCCTTTCCCTATCGTTTCTAAGGTCGGAAAGATTTTCTACAAATTAAAGTTGCCACGCAAGTTAAGGATTCACCCAGTCTTCCATGTGAGCTGTTTAAAGCCGTACCATGCAGATAAAGAAGACACGAGTCGAGGTGAGTCACATAGAGCGCCGCTCACCAACTTAGCCTCCTTTGACCGCCAAGCTGAAGAAATCCTCGCGGATCGATTGGTGCGAAAAAGCGGAGTTCCCAACTACATGGAATACTTAATCAAGTGGAAAAATTTGCCAAGCCATGAAGCTAGTTGGGAGAAAAAGGAAGACCTTTGGCAATTCCGCGATGCCGTTAAAGCATACAAACAAAGAAAACTTGACGAGGGCGTCAAGGACTTCAGTGGGGGAGGATGTCACGGAACGCCGGATTGAGGCTTGAGAATGGGCAGAAACATGCTAAACCCAACCCAATTTGTGGCACAAAAAGGAGCCCAAAACAAGCCCAATTTCTAGAAGGCCCAAGGTGTCATTGGAGGGAAATTTCAAGCCTTTGAATTCAAGTTTTTCCTCCCATTTGCATGGAAAAAGGAGAACAAATCTTGGCCATACAAAGTGACCTTTGTACATTCAATCTTAACCATTCATTTCCTCCTGCTACAACTATAAATAGGTCTCCCATCCTTGAGACAAATCATCCACCAAAATACAAACACAAGTAGTCCTAAAGTGTTGTAAGCTTTGTAGTCTTGTAATTCTTTCATTCAATACAAAATATTCTTCTTCAAGTTCTCTTGCATTTTTTTGCTTTCCTCTAGTCTCCTAAGCCTTTTAAGGTGTCCAAAATCATCTTCCGTGCATCAGTTAAGGCTTACTTAGTTCAGTTACGCAAGTTCTACACTAGTTAAGCGCCGTACGGGTTCGACGAAAACCTAACAACCCGTGATAACTAGCTCAATCGTTTACTTGAAAATTTCTGTATATCTCGAAATATCTTTGTTAGAAGATATTAATTTAATAAATTATGGATATAATCAAATTAAAATTAAAAAAATAAATGCTAAAATAAGAGATTTGCAAAATTTGATGTTAAACAAAAAAAAAAGGGGGGAAATGAGATTTAAAAATAGAAGGCATTAATGATCATAATTAATACATTTGAAGTATTATGTCATTCAATTCTCAATTTTTTTACTAAACTTTTTTACAATTAAATCAATACTTTTTCAGTAGTTGATTAAATCTTATATATATATATAATTAATATATCATAATTAATACATATATTAAATATAATTTTAACTATTTAAATATAATTAATATAATGGTATATAATTGGTATAAGAATATCTATAAAAAATTTAGGCTCATGAGTCTAGCCCATGCATATATGTACAAGGAATGGTTAAAAACCACATGGCTTTAAACAATTTCTTGTATATACAAGGAAGAACAGGGAGCTCTTTCACTTTAAACAGCTTCTTACACTAATTGTGAACATTATCAATAGTGAAGATTTAATGCAATAAATAGGGATAGTAATTTAGTTAGATATCATGAATATTCGATGATATCTGATGGAAAAAATATCTAATATCTAAAATTTATTAGATATTAGTTAGGTTATAGATATGAAAATAAATATTCAAAATTAATTTCAATTAAATATGATTTTAACTATCAAATATCCGATATCTAACCAAAATAAATAATATTATTATTAAATTTCATATCATAAAATAAACAAAACACAGTGCACATGTCTCTTACAATAAAATAGAAATAATTATATTTGTTTTTATATTGCTTTTCTACTACCTCTGCTCTAACAAGAGTAATTTTTGAAATGTAAAAGATTTGATGAAGTGAGAAAAGAAACAAAATTTTGTGAAGAGAGAAAACAAATATAAAAGAAGAAAAAATAGGTGATAAGATTAAGAAAGAGAAAAATAAATGGGTAAGAGAGAAATTGGAGGAGAAATATTATAATTTAAAAGTTAAGAAACATAAAAATGAAAAAGATATTAAAACATATCTAACATTTATTACATAAAATTTTCTCTCTTACACATCCAGGGGTGTGCAGCCTTTTTATTGCCAAGAACCAACCATAAAAAAACTGGTTTTGAATCGAAACTAATTTTTGAAGGTACGTTTTGGCTCCAAATATCAAAAAATCAAAATCGAGCTGAGGAATCAATTTAATTTTAAAAATTAAAAATTATTTATTTATTTTATTTTATATTATCAAGATAAAATTTATACTAATTCATATTTAATAAATTATTCAATTAACAAAATAATAATATTTAAAATTTTTCATTAAAATTATAAAAAATTAATTTTAAATATATATTTTAAATTCAAATATAATACTTGATATTAAAATTTAGTATTAAATTTGTGTAAACGTAACTCTTACTTAAATTATTCTTATATTTAGTTAAACAAATAATTTATTAAAAAAATATTTTTTATTCATTGAACTATATAGAAAGAATTAACTAATATGTTTGTAATGTTTTATTTAACTTAATTTATCATATTATTTATATAATAATTTAATAAAATCATGACGTATATATATTTATTTAAAATTATCGAATAAACTAACAATTACTATAAATAAATAAATGTACAGTATAATATTATTAGATATATAAAAATGCTATTAAAAAATAAATTTATTTTTTGTAATATGTAATATTAAGTTAAGTAATAATATAATATCTTTTAAATAAATTACTGTACATCAAAGTTTTTTGATAAATTATTTATATTATCTTTCAATCATTCAATTTTTTATTTATATATTTGATTATTTCTACAATTTAATACCATCAATTTAATTTTTTTCTTTTCGAGAATTAAAAATTATAAAATTAAGATAATTACTAAATAAAATATTCTATTTTAGAATCAGAATTGAATAGAATTAAAAAATATGATACTTTGTTAAATAAGATAGATTTTGATTTCATGTAGAATCAAAACCGAAACCAGAACCATTTTGCACATCCCTACACACACACACATTCTTTCATGGTCTTTCTATCCTTGTTTAAATAGATATTAACACATAGTATTATTAAAAATGATAATAATTTAGATTTTACTTTAATTTTTTAATTTATATAGTAAAATATAAAATTAATTTATAAATTTTATTAAAATACAATTTGAAGAAATTTTTATTAATTATACAATATGTCTATATCTACTTAAAAATTAAGAATAAAAAAATTATAAGAGAATGTGTGTGTATTACTTAAAATATATTTGGTTGCTTAAATATATTGGGAAATCACCACCACTATGAGATAAAATATTAGCAAAAATGTGAATAATCAATCTTACTAAAAGTCCATATTTATTAAAAAAATAATTTTATTTTTGAAATTAAGTGGAAGCAAGCACCAAACATAATTTATTATGGCTTTCATTATTACATATTTGTATCCCCAAATAATCCATGTATTTCACATCAAAACGCAGAAAGGTTGAAGCAGTAGCTCAACTTTACGATGTTCTGTTATGGGGAAAGCCTGAATAGCTAAGTGGAATACAAATGCCTGACAAGAATGTGATGTTGCTGGACAAAAAGACGGTGATGAAATTGAAGCATGGGTGAGCTTGGATTAGAATAATATGTCTCGCTTTGTACAACATCCAAATTTAAAAGGCTTTGCGTATCCTAATTAATTATTAATTAGATATGCCAGAGAATAATAAGTACTAATAAGGCACCGATTTTGAGGAGTGGGTGTTCAGCTTAGCAATAATATTAACTTTTATTTAGGATTGTGTTGTTGCAATAAAGGAGAATTGGGTTTCTATCTATATAAGAGTAAAAAATATTATGAAATATATTCACATGCAAAAGTAAAAATTAAGAATAGTTAAAAAAAAATATTTGATTTATAACATTTCAATGTATTTTTTTTATACATATAATAAAACATAAAAAAAAAAAAAAAAAATTTACCGTTGTGCAACATGAAAATTGTTTCAAAAAGTCTAATATCCCAACAATCCATATATTGATTAAATTAATTGCTTCACAACTATTTACTCATTCATTTCACTTTCATTCTATGCTCTAACGAATGATCTTTTCATTACTTTCTTTAAATGTTTTATTAAACCTGAAACTTCACATTGAAATCTCTCTTTATTGTTGCAGTAATATTCAATTAAAATCATTAATATACTTAAATTTCGTAAACATTCTCATTTAACCATAACTGACATTAGGGTCAAGTAATTTCTTGGTTACTTTAACTTAACTAGAAAATTTTAAGTGTAAAAGTAATCCACGTGCAAAATTTATCATCAAGTGCAAAATAGACGTCAAAGTTGTATCAAGGCAGCTAATAGAGTCATCAACTCCAACTCCATAGCATCTAATAGAGTAGATATTATCGTGAATTGATTAGCTTGTTCTTGGCCTATGGTTCC
The DNA here is from genome assembly GCA_032401905.1 of Swietenia macrophylla. NCBI lineage: Eukaryota > Viridiplantae > Streptophyta > Magnoliopsida > Sapindales > Meliaceae > Swietenia > Swietenia macrophylla. The sequence continues at coordinate 2,398,761 of CP135564.1, forward strand.
TTCATTTTCTACTACCCTACTAATGGCAATATCATCATTTCTGAGAGTAACATAAGACTTGATTGATTAAAATACTTGTTGACAGAAACAATAACACAATTTTAACCACTAGCTGGCATATACATAGAAGAAATTCTTAGTTTAGATCCTACTATACCTAAGGGGTAAAAGCGATTGTTTATGCAAAAAAACATAATTTTAATTAGCAAATTAAAATATGTAGAAATTTGCTATAACTAGATCAATCAATCTCAAATTATTCTACCAATCAACTTGGCAGTATCAATTCAAACTCAAAGCAATAAAGGATAATCAATCAATGAACAAAATGATTTGTTATCAAAAGAAACCTTACGTAAGAACACTTTAAAGGATCAAAACCCTCTGAACGGATTCAAAAGTCATATCAAAATTTTACTAAGTAAAAAAATACTTATAACTAATAATTTTATTTATAAGACTTTTGTGTCTATTCACAAAGTAAGACACACTTAATAATTTCTATTGCTTAGAACTATAAAACTTATTTACTTATAGAATTCACAAACAATATGTTTAATTGACTAAAATTTTAACCACCAACACTACTTACAACTCTGAAAGTTTCATGTTAGGACTTTTAAAAAAAAAAAAAAAAGGTTAAGGAACTCTCAAGAGAAATACTCAAATAAATTTGCTTCAATAAGAACTAGATTTGTGTTTTCCTCTAATGAATAATAATAGAGAATGGCTCCATTAATACTTAAAAAACAAAAATTCTGTACAAAAAATCTAGAAATCCTTAAAAATTATCGCAACCATAACTGAAAAAATTCTAAACCTTTTTCATCAAAATTTTAACTTGGTATTAGAGCTTAGTATCATGAACCAATTTCTTCTATTTAGTTTTAGATGCATAACTTGGAATAATTAACACTAAGTCAATTTAATTTTGCACAAACTTGTGAAACTTGAAAATAAGCACAAGAAAGAGATGAAGAAAGTACAAGAGCTTTAGAGAGAGTTTTGCATTAAATGCTTAGATACTTTGACCAAATGACACCTTCATTATTTATAATAAAGTATATATACAATGAATGATCAAAATTAAATTCCTAAAATTTCATCCAACAGAATAAAATGAGAGGTTTTAATATAATTTCTAATATTAGAGGATTTTATCTTAAGTAAGTGATTTTCTCCGTAAACTTGTAATCTCCCCACAATTATCTAGATATTTAACATATCTATCTTATCTTTACAATTAAAGCATATATTATCTTATCATGGTTTAGATGCTTGTGTCATTCAAATGATCTTGTAATTAAAGCATATCTTCTACAATCTGGGCCAAACTAGCCTGTAGACTTGAGAAAAAGCATCATCGTTCGTGTTTGTAACTTAGAACATTAATCTTGAAAACTCCTCAACATACTCCACTACGAACTTGTTATGCTTTAACCCTTTCATCCTATTATAGGCATCAAAAGACAATATTCCAGTGTCAAAAGACAATTACGCAAAGATGATGACAAAAAGATTTGTTTCCAATAAAGATATGATATCAAGTCTGAAGAGTTAACAAAATATAAAAACTGATGAATATAAAAAAGAGCCTTGAAAAGTTTTTTTTTTCAGAATTTCATTTTATAAGAACAAAGGTTACAAAATAAAGGTAATATACACACGACCTTAATTGGAGAACAATAAAAATAAATTGACCTATAACCTACATTTGTCCTATTTACTGTCCAGTTTTAAGCCATTGATTACAATTTAATTATAAGAAAAACTTTTATTTTGTCTTCATTTTCACAATAGCTATTCACATAAAAGACAAGGTCCAGTTCACCATCTAATACATTTGTGTAGGTAACTGTCATTCTATCATTTTTTTTTTTTGTACCATCCTCTTTTTCTTTTATTGCATTCAGCCTCAGTATTTGTATAAAGACTAGTATTTCTAACATTCCCCCTCTAGCTTAAAATTATAGATTGAACCTTCAGATTGTTTCCGCATGCATTAAAGCTTCCAACTAATAATGCTTTAGTTAAGCTATCCACTACTTAATCCTTATATGCTATATACCTTACTTTAATATTTCTTAAGTTAACTTTTTCCAAAACAAAATGGAGGTCAATTTTTATGCGTTTAGTTCTAGCATAGAACATATGGTTAAAAGCAATAATAGCAGTACTAATGCTGTCACACCAAACAATTAGAACCCCATTAACTTAAACACTCAACTCTTTCATAACAGACTTTATCCAAGTTATTTTTGAGCAAACGTGAGCCAATGCCCTATATTTTGACTCAACATTCGATCTAGCTACAAGACTTTGCTTCTTTGAGCACCAAGACACAAGGTTGTCACCTAGGTAAACATAATATCCACTGATTGACTTTCTATCATCAATATCACAATCTCAGTATACATCTGTGAAAGCTATTAGTGAATTATCCCTTAATTTGTGAAATTCAAAACCAAAATTTATTATCTCTTTTAGATATCTCAAAGTTCTTTTGCAAGCAGCCCAATGTGTTTATATTGGCTGAGTCATAAATTGGCTTCACCTATTGATCGCATATGACATATCAAGTCGTGTCAAAGTGCCATACTACAAATAGCCTACAACACTTCTATATAATGTTAGATTTTCGAAGATTGAACCTTCATCTTTATTGAGTTTTACTCAAGCAACTAAAAGTGTGCCCATCCCCTTACAATGTTCAAGATTTACCTTACTAAACAAGCTTAAAATATACTTTGTATGAAACAAATGCAAAACACTTTCTGTTCTTAATACGTCAATTCATAGAAAGTAGTGTAGTTGGCCAAAGTCTTTGAGGGAGAAATTCTGGTTTAGCTTTTGAACTGTGTTCTTAATTACTTTATTATTATTCTAATCATTACAATATCGTCTACATAAACTAATAAAACCACTAGTTTTTTATTAATTTTTTATTGTTCCTTTAAAGAAAAGAGATTTGTCAAACTTTAAACCAGTTAATGTTCTTTTCAACTTATCAAGCCAAGCCCGAAGAGCTTGTTTTAAACCATAGAGAGCCTTTTTGAACTTGCAAATAAAATTTAGTTTTGTAGAGTCTTCTATTCTCTCGGACTGCCTTATGTAAACTATCTTCTTAAGTTCTCTATTGAAAAAGGCATTATTCACATCAATTTGTCTAAGTTGCCAATCATGAGATATAGTTAAAGATAGAATAATTCTGATGGTTGATGTTTTGATGACAAGGCTATAAGTTTCATAGAAGTTAACTTCAGGTGTTTGATGGAAGTTTTTGGCCACTAGCTTGGGCTTTAGTTTTGACACGCTGCCATCTGCATTTTCTTTTACTTTATATACCCACTTGTTTCTTATTAATTTGTAATTAGGATCATATGGAACTAAATACCAAGTTTCATTTTTCAACAAAGCATTGTCTTCATCTTGCATAGTATTCTTCCAAACAGGATCATTTAAGGCTTGTTTTGTATTCTGTAAAACTAACAAGGAGTCTATAGAAAAATAGATCTTAAGCTTGAAAATCCCTGCCATAGCTCTAGTTATCATGGGATGTGTTGGTAAAGGAAAATGTTATGCCGTTTGTTCCTCTAGTGGTTCTTAATTTTGGTTTTAGTTTTGAATAATGTTTTGGTCATCTGTTGGTAACTCTACTGTGTGTGATAGTGTTTGATTTATGTATGTATGCATCAAATCATCAAGATCATTACTTAGGTTTAAAAATCTTCTACTAGAATTGCCTGAAAAGGGTCATTATCACTGTTAACTAGTGGTGTGTGAGAAAAACTGATTGTTGAAAAAAAAAATGATTCAGAATAAATGCATTTTGCTGAGATGACATGGTATTTATGATCTTGAAGAAGTTATCATCCTTGAAAGGAAAGGCATATTCATTAAACTTGACAAGTCTTGAAATATATACTCTTCTAGTATGATAAAGATAGAGATAGCATTTGTGATGACTGCTGACACTAAGGAAAACACACTTTGAAGTGTGAAAGCTCAATTTATGTTTGTTATAGGGTTTATGGAAGGGGTAGCACTCACAATCGAAGGTTTTGATTAAGCTTGGGTCTGGTTTCATTTTATACAACATTTGAAATGGTGAGATATTGCCTAAGGTTAAAGTTGAAGTTCTATTGATTAAAAACGGTCCAAAACTGAAGGATTCCCACCAGAACTTGAGTGGCATTTGTGATTAAGCTAACAGTGTCAATCCAACCTCAACTAAGTGTTTACACTTCTTCTAGCCTTTTCATTTTGATTGTGTGTGTATGGACAAGAATATCTCAAGGGTATACTTTCCTGTTTAAAGTAATTTTCAAAGATTTTGTATTCACCCTCCATCACATTGAAAGCTCTTGATTTTCATTTTGAAATATTTGTCAACTTGGTTTTTAAAGATGATAAAGTTAGCAAAAGAATTAAATTTCTTTGATAGAAGATAGATCCAGGTAAAATTCGAATAATCATTTATGAAAGCTATATAGAACCTGTATCCTTGATTGGATAAAAGAGGAGCAGGATCCTATAAGTCAAAATGTATTAAATCAAGAAGTTTTATGGACTTTGTTTCACTAGTTTTCAAGTTTATTCTATGGGATTTGCCATGTCGACAAGCTGAACAAAAATCCAGAAAGAATTTTCCATTAACACAAGGAGCATTACAAGTATCAAGAGTTTTCTTTAATGCTTCAACATGAGCATGGCCTAATCTCCTGTGCCATAGGTTTAAATCTTCACTCACTCTTGAATTAACACTCTCAGACTCAGTACAATTTAACAAAGAAGGTGGCATAGACTACGGCTTGCTAGAAACAAAAGAATAATAACTGAAATATAAAGAAGAGTGACGTATTAACACAAGTGATGTTGAGTGATGCAGCACCTTGTATAACCCATTCTCAGCCACTCCTAGCATGATGATTCTCCCCTGCTCTTTGTCCTTGATGACACATTTGTTATCGCAAAACACAACAACAATATCATTATCTTTAATTAGTTTAGAAATACTAATAAGATTTTTTGTTATTTTCAGGATGAAGAGTATGTGATTGAGTTTGAAATAGGTGTGTGGTGATTGGTGTATGGTATGCTATTGTCTATATGAGTAATATCAAGTCTTTCACCATTACCTACAGCCACCTACTCAGTTCCATCATACTCTGTAGCCATGTTCAGATTGCTCATGTTGTTTGTATTGTGATTTGTTGAACCACTGTCAAGATACCAGTTCGGATTTGAGGGACTTTCTGATGAAGCAGCATAGGCACTTTTCTGCTCTTGTTCTCTTGATGTTTGTGGAGTGAAATCCCTATTAAACCTATGCCAACAAGCTGCTGCTACATGACCAATCTTGTTGCATATTTGGCATGTTTGCTCATTGGCTTTGTTGCCTTTCCCTCTTCTCTTTCCTTGGTAGTTTTGAGGGGCATAACCTGACTGATTGAAGTTGCCTAGTATTGTAACCTTGCACTAGTGTTTTGGTCTCCTCTACTTCAAGGTCTCCTGGGATAGTTCTGAACATAGTTTGCTGACATGTTAGAATTCATGTTCATATTGCTGTAAGCCAGGTTCCTTTCGATGACTCAGAAGCATAGCATATACATCCTGATGAGTCAGCTTGTCAGCCCTGGACGTGATATTGACAACCAGCAAGTCTTACTCCAGTCCAAGGCCCTCAATAAGATGTAAAATCAATTGGTCATCTGAGACTTCACTTAAGGCTAGGCCCTTCATTTTTTAGTAGTATTCATCCATACTCATAGACCTCTTCCTGGTATTTTGAATCTGAGATCTAATTTGCGTAGCCCTTGCTAATGTTTGGGCAGAGCAGAGTCTCTCAAGCACTGTCCCAATATCTCTGGAGGTAGCACAGTGAGTGGTTGAGGTAAGAACACCCTCAGTCATGAAAGAAAGCAACCAGCTCAAGAGCAAGTGTTCTTCCTTCATCCATTGCCGATATTCTTGGTTTTCAGATGTGATGACATTCTATTCTTCATCCACAACTACATTCATGTGCCTAAGAGTAGTCCTACTGCCATTAATGAGACCTCCAACACCATTTGCTCTAATGCTTGGCAACACTTGAGACATCCATAGTGGGTAATTAGTGCTCGTGAGCTTGATTGGATTTGTGAATGTGAAGAAGCTATTGCTTGAAGAAATATTTGCCATGTTTGTGGTTTGTGACAAGCTGCCTGAACTGTTGTCCATTAGGCTAGCTCTGGTACCAAGTTAACAAAGAATGAAAAATGATGAATGTGAAAATGAGCCTTGAAAAGGTTTTTTCCAGAATTTCATTTCATGAAAATAAAGATTATAAAACAGAGCTAATACATACACGACTTTAATTGGTGAACAAGAAAAATAAATTGATATATTATCTACACCTGTCTTATTTGCTGTCCAGTTATATGCCATTGATTACATTTCGGTTACAATAAAATCTCTTATTTTGTCTTCATCTTCACAATAGCTGTTCACACAAAGGACAAGGTCCAGGTCACCATCCAGTACATTTGTGCAGGTAGCTGTCATTCTGTCATTTCTTTCGTGCCATCTTCTTTTTCTTTTACTGCATTCAGCCTCAGCATTTGCATAAAGACTGGTATTTCTAACATGATGTACAAGGCTCTGGGTCAAATCTCAGCTGACAAACGCCATCCTTCTCGTGTGGAAGCTGTTATAGCTCTTATTTGGAAAGCTCGGATAGCTGTTGCTCAAGCAAAAAACAGGCACTTGAACTCTTCTTTACTAACCCTAGCATACAATTTTCGGGGCAAAACAGCTCAAAAAATCCCAAATAATTCTTCTGGAAACACATTCAAACTGGCTCTCGCACGATTCAAGCCAACAGAGAGCAAGTTGGATTTCGATGACTCTAGTTGGGATTGCCATAACTAGCATTGCTACAGACTGTTAGAACGCAGAAGATGCTGATGGCCTGTTCATGTCATCGATCAGTTCAATAAGAGAAAAAAAGAGGCAGATATTTGTGTTTTTACAAGCGTTTGTATGCTTGCTTATTATGAAATTGACTTCGGTTTGGGAAATCCGAGTTGGGTAAGCATTGTGCAAAAACCTCGGATATTACTCTTGTCATGGATACGAAATGTGGCAGAGAAATTGAAGCTTGGGTGATATTGTAAGAAAAAGATATGTTAAAATTCCAGCAAGATGATGATGTTGTGGCATTCAGTTCTCCGTCTGATGCAGCTAAACATAAAGTTAATTTTATGGACATGTCAGATTCTGATATTATTCATGAGTTATTCCTTCACTTTATTTCATTTTCAATTTGGAGATGCAACAATAGGAGATTTTTACAGTTTAAATTATAACGATATATTATCTTGCTTTAATTGATTGATATAAACTATTTGATGATACATACATATATATATATATATTGAACAAGAGTGTTGAGTATATTTTTATCTACTCTTTTAAAAGGAAATTATATTTATATTTATATTTATATAAAATTAAGAAAAATAAATTTGGGGTCTATTTTTTTAAATTAAACATTTAAAATAGTTGATAAATATTCACTTTATATTTAATGAATAATATTTTTTGAATACCCGTCATTTTATACTTCACATTAATAATTTTATGTCACAGCAATTATAACTTAAGAATCACATGTCGCAACACGAATAAATAGTCTTAATTTTACTAAAATTTGCTACAAATTTACTTGACAGGATTTTATTTTAATGTTTTCTCCACAGCTAGTTGCTTTCTTGATTGGGTTTTTGCTTTAATTAAAAATAGAGTTTGCTTATACTCAACTCAGCGTGACAAACATTAGCAAATATGTAGTAATTTGCTTAGCCCGACAAATTAATTAATCTTAGAAGCAACATCAAAACATGGTGACAGTTTCAAACTTGCAAGGCACATTTGACATGCTTAGCTTGCATACCTTAGCTTTAAGAGACCAAAATTTGCCGAAAACGACGTCCTCCCTTGGCGTGCCAGCCACTAGAAATTTTCTAGAGTTTGTTCTGTACATGCAAAAGAATTCCCCACACGTTAAACGCAATCACAAAGGCAGATTGTCTACTTTCATTCGCTCTAAACCAAAAATCAAAATGCAGCATATAAATATTGCTTTCAGGAGGGAGGGAGGGAGAGAGATCAAATTAGTTGAAATGTCAATACGAGGTTTTTGGGGAAATTCTTACGTATTGCAACGTTTTCTTGATCTATTTTATCGTTACAGGTCTTTCTCTGTCTATGATACTTGTCAAAGGCAACTTCCCCGTGTTGTTACAGTTGCTGAGCTTGGACATGGCTACTCAATGCATCGAGGTTTGCATTTGATCAACAGCAATACTATTAATGGCGGAACATGCAGATCAACCCATCAGGATATTAACATGTGATTATGTCTACTGAATATCCTTTAATATTTATTGTCTTGTTCAATTTCGTCTTCGTATCAAAAAGATGTTTCACGTCCATTTTTCTCTTTTTGGTTAGGGTTAAGGATGACACGAACAAGGCCGGTCCACCAGCAGCACCACCGACTCCTCCAAGATTTAACTTCGCCCTCTGGTATGTAAATCAATAAGGGATACTTTGAAGAGAGGATTTCATAGTGATTAGAGAACACCTTTGATCATGACCATATAAATATGTGCAGGGCAAGATGGATTTTGGGGTCTATACTTTCTCTTTTGCTACCTTTCTGGAAGCAGAAATGGGAGAAACTAAAAGAACTAGAAGGTACATTTTCATTTTATCTTTTAATTTATCTTAATTTATAGAAATATTTGTAATTAATATTTTTATGTATTGAATTTTAAAATATATATATATATATAGGGGAGACAGAAATGGTGATTGGAGGGGTTGAAAATGTGGCGGAGGCGGTAGAAAAAGTGGCAGACGTGGCAGAGAAGTTATCAGCAGACGTGGCAGATATACTTCCTGATCACACAAAACTTAAAGAAACCGCTTTGTTGGTTGAACGTGTTTCCAAAGAAACTGCCCGCGATGCACAACTTACTCTAAATTTCGTTCATAAGGTATTTTTATTTTATTTTATTTTATTTTTAATTGTTTTGACTTAATTTATCTTACTACATATCATTCTCAAGTTTCTTCATTAAATAAATCAACGTGAAATACCATACAATTTATGTGAATGGAATCTAACTTGAGAAATTTTGTATTATTATTTTTTGCTAATTAATTTCTTTATTTTGAACCCGAATAAAAAAATTCAATAAGCTCGAAAATTATTGTATTTTATAAGTACAATATTAATTTAAATACATCTGTTCTTAATTAAAAGTAATCATATTATTATAATTGTTTATATTGTATTATTATCCGATGGAATTTTATTTTTTTTAATAATTCCTTTCAAAAACTAACCCTCTTTTTTTTTTTTTTTTTCTTCCAATGATTGAACATATATAGGTTGATGAATTGAAGAAAGATCTAAACAACTTGGAGGCGCTGGTTGAGCCCATTGTTGATAACATCGTACAACATGAATCAAAAGACACCCACAAAAACAGTTGCTAGTTCAAAACAATATAATTTTGGATTGTGAAAACTAAAAATTGAAAAAAAAATTATTAAATGGTGTAAATTTGTGTAAGAAAATTTGTACAACAATTTATCTTTTATAATAATTTTTTTAATCAAATCAAATAATGAAATTAATAAATATTTTTTAAATTTATACTCTTTTTTCAAGTATACATCTAAATTGTATCTAAGTTTTTTTTTTTAAAAAAATAAATAAATAAATAAATAACTGCAAATTGTGAGAAAATTGGAGTAACCTTGGTGGTAATAGACCATCAAAAAAAAAAATGCCCAACCACCTCATTTATAAGTTAATCGGTGGCACAATCCAAAATACTAGAATAATACAAAGCGATTTCAATTTTTTAAAAAAAAAATTTTCAAAAAGCACCGCTGGTAGGCTACCAATAGCCACCAACTCTGTTTATCGTTATTCGTTGAAGTTGTTGTTGTTGTTGATACTTTGGAATCTTCATTAATCGATCCACGCACCGGTTTGACTATCATCGTCGTTGGAGTCACATTTTGTCGGAAAACAGAACTTAAAAATTCTTGGCCACTTATACGTAACACCAATATTAAAACAGCAGAGACTGATTTTTCACCTCCACCATCTTTGCACACACGGTTGGCTCTGAAAAGATTAAAGTGGTCATATCCCATCTTGTTCTTTCGATGAACAAATGTTTAGTAGTCGACAACACTAGTATGATTCGAGTATACCAAAGCAATGAGGATCCCCAAACAAAAAAAATCAAGTGTTGGCAGTTAGTGACGGCGGAAGGCGGTCAATGGCGGACGATGGTGGTGGCCAGAAGAATTTTCATTCTTTAATCATTTACTAAAATAATATTAACTACAATATCTTAAAATATAAATTTAATACGCTATAATCTTGATGCAAAGCAACTCATTTCATTTCATTCAATTCAGTCTGATACATGTTGTTCCTAAGGGTGCCTAAATGAATAGCTGAAAAGAATCAATACAATCCCACCCTGCGTTTCGTCTTTTTCTCCGTAACGTAAGGCCAGCTTACCTCAAACTACCTACCTATTATTATATTTATGTATTATTTTTAGCTGACTAAAAAAAAAAAGGAAGATTTCCAAATTAATATCTCAAACCAAAACCAAAGCACTAACTACAGCAAACGATAGCCACTTCATTAGCAAACAACTGCAGGATCTTTTAATATTTGAGATTCCATCTTTTAAAACTTGAGCATTTTTTCAATAATTTTTAAATTATCACTTAAAATCTGTTCTTAACATTTTGACCCCCAACTTTTCATTCACAACTCTATACGCTTTATAATTTGAATGATTTACACATATAATCTCCATTGTTGTCCTCGCAGAAGCTTCTCCTCAACCTTCTCCTTCCTAACAAAAATTCTCACAAAATCTTCCTCCAGGCCCTGTTATTTTGTCTATTATTGGCAATCTTCGATGGCTTCTCAAATCCTTCTCGTAAATTGAACCCATTCTCAAAAACCTTCACGCCAAATTTAGCCCCATGGTCGCTCTGCATATCAGTCCTCTCCCTACAATATTTGGCACCGATTGACCACTTGCCTACAAGATGTTAGTGCAAAGCGGAGCCGTCACCGGATTTTCAACTCCTAGAAAAGAAAAAGAAAGCTTAATAAAGAGAAAATTATTAATTTGTTCTCAGAATCTTTTTTTTTTTTTTAAACGCCAATTCGGATACTATATCCACGGCTCTGTAATGAATCATGGCGAATTTGGTGAAAAATTATGATATCCAATTGTAGCTATTTATGAAAATAAAAGAAGTAAATGGAGAGGAAGAATTGAAAGGAGCAGCAGAGTTGCAGAACATTGTCATATTGAAAGAAATAATCATAAATTCTTATTACCTGTTCATAAATTCTGATAGTGGCGAGTTGGATACAGAGTGTTTGGAACATGTGAAATAGTTATTTTAATGCTCAGAAGGGCATTTTAATAATTTCAGTCATCTGAAAACAGATTTAGCGTTAAGTTCAATTGTTCAAAGGAAATACATGGGAATTGTTGAAAAACTCCTTTTTTTTTTTTTTTTTTGTGTGTGGTTTGAGCAAACCTCCTAACAATTATCCGTTAATTACCCTCTTATTAAATAAAATTATAGCAATAAAAAATGAATCATCATTGTTGTGTTTTTTGAAGCGCCTTCCTATGCCCAATATTCATATTTCGAACACATTTTTTTTTTTAAAAAATATTTTCAAATACCTATATTAAAGTTTGATAAAATTTTCTATAAAAAAAAATTAAATAGACTAAATACTTGTAAAATCTTATTTTTATTTTACAAAAAATTTTATTTTTAAAAATACAAAATCTTTAATTTTTATCTTTTTAAAATAAAAATTATTTATTTAACTAATTTTATTGATGATGAAAATGTTTCAGAATAACTAAAATTATTTTATATAAATAAATAATTTATTTATATATATTCATATCATATAATTTTATATATATTTTGTTGAATTAAATTATTTATAGTTATACACAAATAAGTAATTTATGATATTATCCTATTTAAATTAACACATAATTTACGTGTATTTATTAAATTAAATTAAATTAAATATTAAAATATAAAAAATAAATTTTAAATGCACTTTTTTTTAGTTTTTAAAATTATAACAGAGATATATATAAAAAATATCACTAATATTTAAAATTATATACAAGACTATTTTAATTTACCAACTAATAATTTTACTGTTAAAGATACTTTCTATTAATATTTTAAAAATTTATATTTATATATAATTTTGTCAAAATTTCTGAAAAATTATTTGAAAATAGTCCTTTCTAGATAGAATTCAATTTGTGTTTGACTATATAAGTAAAAAAAAGTAATTTTACATTTGTTTTGTTAAATAAAATGGTATATTTTAAAAATATTAAACTATAATAATAAATTATTTTAAAATTTAAAAAATAATTATCATCTCTCTCTTTAATAAACATAAATATCATTTAAAATAAAAAATAAAATAATATTTAACGAAGAAAGTGTTCTACAAAGTATCATTTAAAACTTTTAATTGGCAGTCACATTATATATAACTTTGCTCACCGTAATTCATAATTTTGCATCCCAAAAAGGAAAAGCCCTAGCGTATTTTCAGAATAGTGGTCCCACCGCGGACTTCATCTTTTTCTGTAAATAAAGGGCTACAACCGTTGGATCTCCGCAATCAGCGAACCTTTCCTGTTGTCGACCGTTGTCAGCAAAAGTATTAAAGCACATGGCATCGCACAAATGCTGTACCACGTGTACGTCCATGATAAACGGGACAACTGTACCTTAGTGGCACCTAAGTTGTCCTGTCATCATGTCCCTCGCCTCACGTCACGCTACGTTTTTATTTTTCTCTTACCCTTTTCAATTTCCTTTAAAATTATTGTAATAATTTCAAAAGTTAAACTGGGTTAATTTATGCGTAATTTAATCAAATACAGTTTTTGAATCACCCTTTTTCATAATCCAACGGCCAAAATCAAAAGAGAGTTTCCCTTCGAGAATCATCTGTTGGATAATCAGCTTTCACTCACAAGCAACAGAGCTGCTCTATATAAACACTCTTCCAGCTTTACTAATTGAAGCCCGCTTTTTAAGTTCGCTCAGTTTCTCATTTCTCTCTGCAGAAAGAAATGGCTCAGTCAAGCTTTGTAATATTATTCATGGCATTGTTGGTTGTTTGCGCAGTCGCACAATCGCCAACGTCGTCACCCACATCATCTCCCACTAAATCACCATCCTCTGCAACAACGCCAGCGGCTGTCCCCACTCCTGCTGCAACCGGCAACATTCCCCCGTTTTATGTTCCGGGTCCAGTGATTGCTCCCTCGTCGATCTCTATGTCACCTTCTGAAGCTCCGGGTCCATCGGAGAACGCCGCCGTTTCCAAAACAGTTCACGTGGCCGGATCTTTGGCTTTTGGGCTGTTTGCTGCTTGTTTGATGATATGAAGTTTGTTGATTGAAGACTTTAGTCAAGCGGGTTGGTGGAGTTCTGGGTTTTTTTCTAATATATTATTTTGTGTAATTTTATAAAGAAATTAATTTGAAATGGTGTATTACATCTTCATCGTTATGACGAAAATTCATGCTTTGGTTTTCATCTCCTTCGTCTTCGTTAAAATTAATCTGTTAAGATAGAGGCACACCTGTTGCACTTGCATGGGCCTCAACTTTCCATTTCTCTTTGTTCGCGAATAAAAATCTTCTAAACATAAATATTGGAATAAAGTTACAATAGCTATTCATATTTAATGATGTATGAATTTCTAATTAATTTTGGTTACAACAGGAATAAAATTACAACAACATGAATAGCTATTCATTCATATTTAAATTTACAACAACATGAATAGCTATTCATTCATATTTAAATTAAAACTATAAAGAAATGGCATAAGTTTTAATATTTTATTAAATTAAAAAATCATAATTAAGAATAATAATTTTTTTTAATTTTTTTTATCTTAATTTTAATTAGATATTAATAAGTAATATAATTAATTATAAATAATTTAAATAATATTTTAATTTTTAATTTATATTATAAATAAAAATTTATTAAAATATAATTTAAATATTTATTATTAATTATAATAAGTGTTATTATATATTTAAAAATTAATTTAATTATATGGTTAATGGACGGACTCTAGTCTTTTCTTACATCCAAAATGTGAAGGAATGGTAATCCATTTTTCAGGCTCAACCATTCTCAAATGGCAAAAGTGAACCTATTTTTTTATAGAGTATTTTCTTAATTTAAATTTTCAAACACATTAGAAGTAGAAATAATAACTATTTTTTCACACACGCCGTGCACTGTAGGTTGGTATTTCTAAAATATTATGTAACCAAACAGTTGTATGATAACGTGATCGTAACCCCTGGTTCGATTGCCAAATTTCTAATGGCTCGCTCGCACGTAATGGACCATGTGTGCTAATTAATTAATAGCAATATTCTTGGTCGTGTGTGATATTATAGCATGAATCACATTTTGCCGTCAAAATCAAATTAAACTGTTGGATTATTTATTTCCCTTCGAAGATCGAGAACCCCGTCGGGATGTGGAAATCCAGTTCGCACTTTGGAAAACGAAAAATGGAAATAAACGCAGCAGCTTAACTAATACGTAACGTACAACACAAATCCAACATTGCTCTTTATTCTAGTTGGTCAATGATTCATTCAGTCAATATACATTGCATTTCTCTTCACCAAAAGTAAAAGTCAGTTTCATTTGATCGGGAACAAGTTCCCCGAATTTGGAATTACGTAAGATAATGCTAAACATACGTATTAAACAAATTACAAGACAAAAAATTATGGTAATATTATGGTACGATTGTTATAATGTACATGATCTATTGTTGTTAATTACATTAATTTTATATTCTTGTTCAAGTAATAAAAGTTAGAGGGACTATGTAATTGGTAAGAAATAATATTAGATGAAATAAAAACATGATTAATAATTATAATCACACATCCATCAACAAACCCATCAATCTCAATACAGAATACATGAAGATGAATTCACTGCAACAGAGAAATAATTAAACTTTCTACATGGCCAAAACGGCTGCGAAGAGACCAACAGCTAGGGATGCAGCAACCTCAATTCTGTTGAAACCGGCCGCACTTACTGCAGGAGCAGGAGCACCAGCTGGTGGCAGCCAAACCGACGGAGACCTTGACGGAGTCATAGGAGAAGATGAAGCTGCCGTTGGCGGTGTTGCGCCAGCGGTTTCCGGTGATGGTGCCGATGGTTGGGGAGCATTCTTAGATGGAGGCGGTGCATACATCGGTGGCTTCACTGCGTCAGAATGTGGTGTTGGAGCAGAAGATGGAGCAGGTAACGGAGAATGAGCCATTGCTGAGATGACCAAAAACGCCATGAAAGAAAACAGAGCAGTGCTTGAGGGAGGAGCCATTGAAAACGGAAATTGGAAAGCTCACCCGCACTCCTAAGTAGCCAGAGCTTGCGAGAAGAAGAATTTAAAATCGAGAAAGCGTTGGAGATACCGGTTCTATTGTATTAATATACTACTAGTAATATTGAGAAAAATTAATAAAAATTTTAATTAAAATTACGAAGTCTCGCTTACAACTTTCTCTTCGCAAGAAGTGAAAAGAATTGTGAAGGAGTGTGTGTGTGAATTTTTTTATTATTAAAAATAACAAACAATTTGACAATTTGATTCCTTTAAATATTATATAAAAATATGAGATAATAAAATATGATCATTTTAAAATTTTAAATATAATTATAATTTATTTATTAAATACGTAATAATATAATTAAATATATTTAATAAATAGATTATATTTATATTATAGTATGAACGAATACAATTTTTAATTTATTTGATACGAAAATTTAAATAAGATTAACTCATTCAAAACAAAATATGAACTCAATTTTTTTAACTTAATCTAAAATTTAACTTAATTTTAAAGTTAAATATAATAATACATCCTAAAATTATTAATAAATGAGAAGTAAAAAGTACTCTATTTTAACTTAAGGTGAAATAGTAAAATTCAAGATATTTACTTGTTTATATATATATATATATATACATATATCATATCAACAAAAATTTTAAAAAATATATTTTATTTTTTAATTTTGTATGAAAATATCGTGATAATATTTTTAAATGGATCTTAAATAAATTCGTATTTCAAAAAATTGACTCCATAAATTTGCAAATTAGCGAGACCAAATAAAAATATTATCACAAAATAATTATCAATTATTATTATTATTATTATTAAAATTAAGATGTGAGTTTTTGTGATATAGGCAATTTAATTCTCAGTCATCTTAGAATGCATACAAATTGGGAAGCCTAATTAAATTAAAAATAATTGAATTAATTCATTAACAAATTAAAACAGAATTTAAGAAAAGAAAATAATGTGTATATTAAATAAATAACATTAAACAATATGAAATAATTTCAAAAGAAAATAAATTTCTCTGATGTTTACAAACATAGCAAATAAATATTAAAATAATAAAAAAAAATATTTCCTCAATAATCTATAATGCTCTTTCTGGTGCACTCTACATAACTATAACGCTAGCCAATAACCCAACAGCCAAAGATCCAGTAACGGCGAATCTGTTCAGAACGGCAGCGTTCTCCAATGGCGCAGGAGCCTCGGATGGTGTCATTGAGATCGATGAGGGAGAATTCGCTGGGGCCGGGGAAGAAAACGGAGAAGGCGATGGCGGAGAGCTGACAGTGACCGGAGAAGGCGCAGCCGCTGGAGGAGTCTTCAACGGAGTCGGCGCGGCAGTCGGTGGCTTAACGGATGAAGATGGAGCAGGTGCCGGAGATTGTGCCATTGCGGAAACAGAGAGCAACGCCATGGCGATCAAGATTGCAATGATAGAGCGAGCCATTGTTAATCAAAATTTGGAGAAACTGAAAGAGAGAGAAGCTAGAAATTAGAGAATTGAGCTGATGGTTTGGACAGGAACAACTGGAGTAGGGTATTTATAGGATGGACCAGGTGTAGACACATTAAAGTGGGACTGTATCTGACGGTTGAGATTTGTCTCGAAGATGATGAAAGTGTGAATTGTTCGACCACGAAATGACGATTGGCCAACCAACACGATAACACGCTTTGGGTGCCTTAACGTCAAGTCCAAGCTGGGAAATCACGAAAGTACAGTTGTACGATAATCTGGGGCGTACACGTGTGACTGAAATTTTAGAATTAACATGAACGTGGTGAAGGGCAGCTGTATTTTGTTTTCTTAACGGTCAAGAAATGGAAGGAGATTTTATATTTATTTATACATGGAAGTGTAATTAATGCTGAAACGCGTAAATCACGGTCAAAAAGGAAACGGCATCTTTTCGTATTTGTCTTTTATGAAAATAGTACTATTTATTAAATTAATCATATTAAAAATAATAATTTTATTTTTTGTATAATTTTTAAAATACATTTTAGAAAATATATCAAAATTTTCCATCTTTCTTTTACCGCGAAGCTCCCTCCGAATTGATAGGCGGTAGTGCAATTCCCAGCTAACGCGGTCTTATCTCTGGCACATTAACTTCTCGGAAGGGGAAACGTAAGAGAAATTAAAATGAAAGATTAAAAATAATTATTAAAATATTTTTTATTTTGTTGTTTTTACTAAAATTAAAATTTATTTCTTTTTTTAAAATTTTTTTATCCACTATTTGGGATAATATCTTTAAATTAAAACTCCAACTACAATAATTTAATTTTCAATTAATAAACAAATAATCATAAAAAATATTAATTAAATTTAATTATAAAAAATATTAATAAACAAAATTATAAATGCCAAAGAAAAAAAAAATAAAAGTATATTTGATTGGCTTAGAAACACTTCTGCCGAATTGACCAATGCGGATTACTCCTAAAAAAATAATTTATTCAACAACTTAAATTTTTTTTTTTTTTATAAAAGAAAAAGGTGTATTACTATTTGAATATTAGATGAAAAATTAGAAAAAAAATTAATTAAAAATTATTTTTGGGACCTATTTATTAAAAATTAGAGAATTTAACAATTTATTTAATTCATAATATTAAACACAGGGATATAATAGTCAAATCATCAATTTTATGAACAAAATTTGAATGAAACATAACCTTAGAACTCTGAAATTTATTTATTTTGCATATAGATGTCTTTATTTCTTTTGTTTGCCAAAATAGCTAAAATATGCTATTACCCTCTCCCCATATCATAAAGGTTTCGTATGCATTCCACATAACCGAGATGAAACCACCGGTATTTCTTAAAGAATGATACCATATGCAAATCAACCATACAACTCTACTCTTATCAATTCAGAAACTCTAATATGCCAAATTCAATCAAGGGAATTTCTTCCGTCTAATTTTACACCTTTCGGAGAAAATGAATGAATCATGCACGCTTCTGCATGCAACTACTGCCATAATTTCTGATTACACAAGCAAGTTAAAACAATATTGAATCTGTATCAAGAATACAATTTGAACCTTCAACCCATATGAGTGATCTTTCTGCCTTCTCTGTCCTGTCAGATTGAGTTCATCTTCGTCTCATAATTGAATCACAAGTCAGAAACAACATCACCAGAAGATTCCATGCTTGGTTCACGTCCACTGTTACTGCTGATGAGATTGATTAAGCGGCCATTAGATTCTAACCCGTAGACGTGACCCATTTTAGCACGTTTAGTCTCCAAATATCTCTTGTTCTCCTTTTTAATGGGAGTAATTAGCGGCACCCTTCCTGCAACTGTCAAACCATAACCTTTGAGTCCAATGTACTTCGCAGGGTTGTTTGTCATCAGCTTCATAGTCCGAACCCCTAGATCCCTCAGAATCTGCAGTTGAGGCAATATATTCATCATTTGCAACAATATCCACAAAAAGTACAAGTAATACACTAAACGAAATTAATATTTTAGACTCGGAATGACTTCAAGTAACAAATTTTTAAATCTCTACTCCTATCCACTTATCACATGAATTCTGACCAAGTAAATAATCAGACAAATCATTCATTTAATTCTTGATTTCATGCAGGGACATGTAACATCACAAAACAAAATTTTCTTATCTATGAGTTTTAATTATTCATTGAGATCACAAAACAAAAATTACCCTATGCTGGATGCAGATAATAGCATCTAACAGTGGGTGGTACTGTACTAGTTGGTTGAACTAATAAAATCTCTTAGGAGTGGTACAAGAGATCTAGGGTTCAAATCCCACTCCCAACCATTGGGGAGGGTTTTTTTTTTTTTTTTTTTTTTTTCTCTTGTAATGTTTTTTGAAAAAAGGTAATAGCAACTAATAGACTAGAAGTCTTCTGACATATCCCACATCTTACAAGATATCGATAACATTTGGATAAATCTGTAAGAGTATTGCATAAGAATGCAAAAAAATCATTTGTCTTAAGGAATTGATGTAATTGCTGAAACTTTGAGGAAGCATTTGAAGTTTCAGGAAATGAAAGCTCAGCAAAAATTTATTTGAATGTTGCATCAAATTCTGGGTAAAGAATAATGAAAAGCTTTCATTTCAGTGCAGCTTTGAAAACACCCATAATTAATCCTACAAGTACCTGAGCACCAATGCCATATTCCCGTGAATCAACAGGTAATCCAAGTTCCTCATTTGCTTCCACTGTATCGCACCCATCATCCTGCAAGTTATAAGCACGAAGCTTGTGGCCTAAACCAATGCCCCTTCCCTCATGTCCCCGGAGATAAACTAACACACCCCTGCCAGCAGCCTCAATCTGCTGCATTGCAAGTGCAAGCTGATCGCCACAATCACATCTGGCTGATCCAAATATATCTCCAGTAAGGCATTCTGAGTGCACCCTCACAAGAATATCTTGGCCGTCCCCAATCTCACCCTGTTGAGATCACATGAATTCAGAATTACTCATTATAAAAGAAAATATTAATAATATACTCTTAAGTTTAGACAAACATCATATTAAGTGGTGGTGATTGGAGTTTTAATTTGATTGATAAGCCTTTGAACCCTTGAAAAGCCTCTTCCAAAATGGATAAAACACAAATGGTTGCCCCTTAATCTAATATGTTTTATATAATAGCGCAGGTCTTCCAAAATGGATAAAACACAAATGGTTACTCCTTAATCTAATATGTTTTATATAATGGCGCAGGTCCAACAACTACTGAGTAAATATTGTTTGTTTTGGATATACAATCCATCACGGGTTTGTTTTTGATTTTGTAGCTTAAAACGCGTCCACTTAATTAGGAGAACCCAACTATATATCATGCAGCCTAAACTCAGCCACCAATGATGTGGGATGTGACATTCTTCTCCCCTTTAGACCTCACGTCCTCATGAAGGGGTAAGACAAAACATTTATATATCAAAAGACATGTCACAAATCAGAACATCTGCACATTGGATCACAGGTTGGCTCTGATACCATATGTAACAACCCAGGCCTAATAATTATTAAGTAAATATTGTTCGCTTTGAGCACACAGCCTATCATGGGGTTTGTTCTTAAATTTTGCAACCCAAAATGTATTTACTTAGTTAGGAAAACCCAATCTATATATCATATATTGTAGATTCACCCACTAGTGATGTAAGATATGATATTCACTCCCCCTTTAGAGCTCACATCCTTGTAAGCTAGATAGAAGATTCATATATTAGAAAACATACCACAGATCAGAACATCCATACATTGAGTCGCGAGTAAACTTTGATACCATACGTAACAGCTCAGACCCAATAACTACAGAGTAGATATTATCTGCTTTGGACACATAGTCCATCACAGGTCTGTTCTTGGGTTTTGCAACTCAAAATGCGTCTACTTAGTTAGGAGAACCTAATTTATATATCATGTAACCCAAACTCACCCGCTAACAATGTAGAATATGACATTTTAGTTTTTGCTTATGCTTTTTGATACATTTACAAAACATAACAGCTTAAAGGATCAGTTTAATATGCAGGCAAATATGGAATCTTGACAAATATTTCGTGCAAGGTTTAAACTGGATCTAAGCTACATCATGTTTACTATACATTAGTTCTGATGAAGAATAAGCATTGCTTACCTTAACCATTGCAATATGCTCAATTCCATCTAAAATTGATCTGTAGCAGTAAGCCATAAATGGACCCCACATTGTGGGTATCCTTGCAGCAGAAGAATAATCTATTAATTTATCTCTCTTTCTCCTATACCTGCCAATCATTAAACAAATTACTATAGTCCATTAGAAAACAAAACTTTGAATTTTTACAAAAAAAATTTATTTCACATACAATGCACATGCATGCCATGACATGCAAAAAGGGAAAAACTAATTTTGTGAAGGAAAAAAAAAATACTAGACTCTGTCCAAGCAATTTAACAATATATTAGATTGCAATGAATGTTCAAAGTAAAGCCCACCTTATTTACCTTATTAAATCAGCAATAGATATAATTTTTAAGTTTTCCTTCTTAGCAAATTCACGAAGCTTTGGTAATCTGGCCATGGAACCATCGTCATCCACAACCTCACACAAAACTGCAACTGGGTCCAATCCAGCAAGCACGGCAAGATCAACAGAAGCTTCTGTATGTCCAGCTCTTTTCAAAACACCACCCTCTCTGTACTTCAGAGGAAAAATATGCCCTGGACGATTGAAATCCTCAGGTTTTGAATCCCTAGAAGCAAGAGCTAATACAGTAGTTGCTCGATCATGTGCTGAAACCCCTGTGGTTGTTCCATGTTTTGCATCCTTCAAAATCATTTACAAACTAAGAACATCAGAATATCACAACTGTAACAATAGACAAAGAAATAACAATAATAACTAACTAGCATGAATTCTATTTAAGAAGATGAGCTGAAGTAAAAATTATTCTTACTGTGACTAAATATCACAAAAACTCTTCTGAAATGGTAATATGAACCAGGAACTTTTCCAAAGACTTCACCTGGTATCATTTTCATCAATAACTTCATTATAATTCCCATATTTAGGCTCACAGTCAAACTACTTAGGCAATATGATTTTCAATTATGTCATTCACAATTCAATCACATTCTCAAGGAGAAATACTATTTTACACAGTCAAATGTTAAAAATTTATAATTATCCTTTTACTGTGAGATGGAAGGTGGCTAAGGATTCAAATTACTTTTCTTTTTGCAGTGATAATTTGTATTATTCCTAATAAAACTGTTATCCAAAAAATGTATTAAGGACATGAAAATAACAATACATTCCAAAGTATAAACATCGAGGGGAGACAATACATACCACTGTTACTGTGAATGCAGTACAAAGTTTCTCATCGTTTTCCTTCTGTGCAACCATCAAAGGAAGTTCCAACCTTTCCAAATCTTCACCCTTCATGCTCACACAAACTATTCCAGTTCCATGTTTTACGATAAATGCCATTGCTTCAGGTGTTGCCAACTCTGCTGCCATTATTAGATCGCCCTCATTTTCTCTATCTTCGTCATCCACAACCACTACAAGCTGCAATGCTAATTCCAATCAGTAAAGAGAAAACAAATAAATAAAATGATACGCAAGAAAAAAGAAACATGTATAATACAGGTCTAGATGATTTCAAACTTAAGAAACAACCAACCTTTCCTTGGCGAATGTCTTCAATGGCCTCGGGGATAGAAGAAAAACCTTCTGTGGGGGAATCCAAGTCAAATTCATTGTCATCACTTGAAAATACAAAAGCTTTGGGAGCCGTGTCTGCTGCAAGGGCTCCAAATGCTATTGCATCAGGCTGTACCTCAATTCCAACTGATTGATCATCTATAAGAGTACTTTTGGAAGCAAAGTTATTGCCATTGGCTTCAAAGAGAAGGTCACCTTCTCCAGATATCACCATAGCTCTACTTTTTCCAACATCCTTGATACTAATGGATGATTTAGCTGTTAGCTGCACCAAGGCCAAATTTGAACTGTGCCCATTTGACAAAAGAGAATTTGTATGGTGAAATCTGCTGAAAAGTTTGAAGTTTTTGCAAGCTCTGTGTAAAATAAAATGAACCATAATTTAGTATAGTCAATGAAAGCAGAAGAACAGGAATGATACCCAAACATGGTAAAATTCTTGCATTTACGTTAAGGGTTGTCTAAGAAAATTTCTCCGGACATAAATCATACAGATCAGCAATAATGGTTCTGTTTTATGAACACAACAAGTAACAGACTTTAAACATTTCCTGCTAGAACAAGCTAAAACACATTTGAGCTATTACCTACCAAGCCCGGAGAAATAAGGAATGTAAGTTTGATTATACATCATGCGTAAAATCTTTTAAAAACTCTCAACTTCAAATTTCTGTGGATGACAAGATGTTGGCAAGTGAGCTTTAATAGAATAAGACTGTACAGAAACATATGCATAGCCAACCCAAATAGGGACCTTCTTGGACTTAAGAGTTTCTTAGAACATATGCAACTTAGGATTGTGGTACAGTTTTAAATTATGTAAATCAGAAACAGAAGCTCCTCTATTCAACTACTATAAAAACGAGATTTCCATACACAATACAGAGCAGAGAAACGATTATATCGGCCAACATGATGGTAAACGGAACAGTTGCGTGATATATCTTAAATCATAATTATGCAGAAAAAAAATCCCTCATTTACTCCAATGGCTGGCTGAACAATGCAGAACATAAACAAATAATAATAATAATAATAATAAAAAACCTATTTTAAATCCTATCAATTTTGATAAAAACTATAGAAAACTGCTTGCTTTGCTCAACAAATCCTTATACAATCATTTTCCTTGAATTCCCATGTTTTATCAACAAAACAAACAAAACTAAGAAGGCAGAAATTTGCTTAACAAAAATGATTAGAGCTTCGTAAGCATATTGGATCTAGTCAACTTTCCTCCCACTTACAATATTAATCACGAACAATGATCGTGCAATCCAAATCACACCACAATATAAAATCATTCACTTAATTCATAGTAATCATTGACTGTAACGATGTTCAAAGTGGAAGATAGAAAATAAAAAATAAATAAAAGAAACGAAACCCAGATGGTAAATGGCATAAAATCTCCCCAGAAAAAGAAAACGATCTTTCAGTTTCTACCACATGATACGCAGGAAAGAGTAATACATTTCTTTAAACGTCATAAATATATTTTCTTTATTGCTTTTCAACGAAAAACAATCAATCAATGAATCAGTTGCATGAAACTAAACTTACAGTGGAGAAGGAAAAGCTGAAGTTGAAGGAGAAGAGATGTGGATAGACATTCTTATCTTTGTTAAGCCTCCCTTTCTCTCCCAATATCACTAACAAGCTTCTTAAAATTGAATAACGCAGATGGGAAAGCGAAATGGTAGTTGTTTATATAGAATGAGAGAGAGGCGGCATATTGGAAGAAGGAACACGGAAAGAGAAAGATATGACCATCGATGCAAGGAAGGAAACGTTCCTTAGATTACAGTTCAAGTGGGCTATGGAATGCTTCCTTTGTTTGACCCACCTCATTGCCTTCACTCAGTTGATTAGAATTTGCATCATCATAAACATAAATGACAACAATTATTACCAATTTCGTTAGGTTATTATTGGTAAGAAAATAATAAGGGAATTTAAAAATTGATAATAATATAATGGCACATTAGTTTTATATATATATATATATAAAATCAATTTAGGTTCTCTACCACTTACCCTTAGAATTTCAATAGCAATACTCAATGGCCTAATTTAATTACTCCTTATATGAAATTATTAATAATATTGACATCACTAATTTTATATTGAATTCTGACTTACAATATATAAAATAAATGATTTACCAGCCTTCTATTATAATAATATAATAAATTACGCGTTTCTCTCTAAGATACCCCTGTTTTTAGCCTAAACCAACCGTCAGATTGATTCATCATTCATGTGGAACTTGTCAAATACTAAGATATGGAGATCAAGTTTTGATTTTTTTGTCGTAGAAATGGGTGGTCAAATAATATATTCTACGATACATTGAGATAACTATTAGTAATAACAACCGCAGTGAAAATAAGAAACAGGTGAATCCAGAATATGATATTCTCAAATTGTCAATGACTTAGTCAAATTAAAGGGCATTGGGGTTAAGGTGCCCTTTATGTACAGTCTACACCAGGGTTTTTTTTTTTTTTTTTTTAAAAAAAATTTGGGTGGGGGAGGTGCGGGAGAAAGAGGCGGGGAGGTGGCAGCTTTGCAATCTGCAACTCCAAAAAATGATGATAATATTTTTATAAAAAATAATAATAAAGGCACACGTGATGATAAGGCCAATTTGAATGGTTTGGATTGAATGCAGCCTGGCCTTTTTGTCTGGAATACGTACTAACAACTCAATTCCAAACTAAATTATTAGAAGTGAGGTCCCACGAAGTTGTGCGACAGTTTGAGGAGTCTTGTTGACAATTAAAATGGCAAAAGATTCGAATTGGTCCAACTTCAATAAAGAGTTTGGAGGGTTTTGGTAAGTACTCCTAAAGTTTACTAAAAAAAAAAAAAAAAAAAATTAAAAAAATACATATTCTAATCTATTTAATAGTTTTTAAATTTAAAAAAAATACATATTTAACGTGTTAATTTTACGTTTAAAAAATCAGTTTTTTAATAATTTTAATAATACACAATTACATTAAAAAAATTCAATTTTTTTGTAATTATGAATCAATTTTTTTGTAATTATGAATAACTCACATCATTAACTTTTTTAAAGCACAAAACAAAAATAAATATATTAAAATATAAGAAGAAACGCAAACACCTATCTATAAATAGGTTTAGTGAAAATGAGCAACAGGTGGGTGGGTATTTGCTTGACATCCCAAATATTGATCTTTAAATTTTCTTTTTTAAAATTGAATTGTAAGTAACGTTGAATTTTTTTAATCTATAATGTATCCCAATCATCCTCCTTTTAAGTGACTTTCATCTATTAAATAGTAAAATGAGATAATCAATTATTTTACGAGTTATAAAATTTACAATGACAATTTATATCCTAACTTGTAATCAAAATTGAGATAATTAATTAAGACGTTTCAAAGAAATTATAAAAAAAAATCAATTTAAACTTGAAAAATGTGTAAAAATCTTTTTTAAAAATTAAAAAATAATTATTAGACGAGGAGAGAAGATCATCTGTCAAGATGGTTTAATTTGGTGTAATACAAAATATCATAAATATTTATATTAATCTATATTTTAAGTAATAATACATCTTCTATCAACTGAATGATAAATTTGACAATACATAAAATAATTAATTATCCTATTTAGTATATCCTAGTTATTATTTGAGATGAGAAATGAGATATTATTTTTTAATTTAATTTAATTAAAAATAAAAATTTTTATTTTTAAATAATGTTTAAATGCATTGTTGTTGATATTCTTTTCATCAGTAATTAAGATTTTTATTCTTAAATATTAAAAATATAATACTTTAAAATAAGAATAAAAATAATTCAACCATATTCAATTTTTTTTTCAAAAAAATTGTTAACTTATTATATTTCTCAGGAAAAAATTTCAAAGATTTCTATTAAGATATTTTATAATTTTTATTTTTAAAATACTATTTAAAAAGATTAAGTTGAAAAATATTATTTTTACTTTTATAGATAATATTTTCAGTATTATGATTTAGATAGATAATAAAAATTCCGCATTCAAGCCCTAGTCAACCGTTATTGGGTGAAATTGGCCTGCCATGTCGGAAAGAACTACGAGGGTGAGCTAGCAACATCCGCCGCAGGTGAGGTAATCACCAGATGAGGAAAAATAAAACCGTGGGCTACAATTAATTGTTCACCTCGTTCCCGAGTGGTGGCGGTTGGATCACGCTTCCGTGAAGGTGCAAATGTCATTTAGTTTAATACTTTTAATTCCTTATTTGCCCTTGCTCCATCTATTTGACCTTTGACCACGCCTTTTCATCCGCTGACCTTAAGGTTTTATATTTCCCTTGACCAAGGACTAATCCAGTTGGGATTAATTAATTAATTAATTTAATAGCTATCCTTATCTTTTGCAAATTTATTATTACAAATATTCACAAAAAAAGACACCGACCAAATAATCCTTCTATATTAATAAATTACTCATTCTATTATTCTTATTTTTCTATACCAACAAATGCTCGGAGGTTACAAATATTGGTTCAACAACCTAATTTAATATATGTATTTTAGATTATAGAATTCAAGAATAAATTCTTAACTCGTTGTATTTACTAAGCAAATAATATTTATTTTAGATTATTGATAGAATAATTAGTAACATAATTTATTTAAAATTAATTAATTTATTATTATTTGTGTGTGTATATGTATGTACGTATGTATTGTGCTAATATTTATAAGAATTAATATTGTGTTTTGATTTGTTTTTTTATGAGATTTGCCTTGAGATATGATTAATATTGTTTAAAATTGGAGTAGTTATATTGTAAAAACACCCATTAAATTTTAAGATTTTATAATTTTACCCCATTGAAGACTAAAAAATATCTCCATCTATCTATTATTTAACATTTATAATATTTATTTGCTTAATCAGCACCAATTTCTTTCCTTTTTTTTTTTTTAAATTTTAGTGGTGTGTTTCCAATAATGATAATAGACAAGTAAAGAGCAATTCTTCTCTTACTGACTCTAAATTGATCACAATTGTGTTCATATTCTATTTAGTCTTGAGTTATTTTTACTCGTACTTATATAGGTTTGAATTAAGTCTATGAATTATAGCGTACGTAAAACAATTATGCAAGTTAAGTGCTTGCTTATTCTTGGATTAGAAGTGTTTTATGCGTAAAGATTTGTAAGCCCATTAACCAACAAACTCCTTCGTATTAGTCCACTAGCCCTAGCCCATTAACTCCACAAAAACATTAAAAAGAATTGTAGATATAGCACATACGATGGCATCGGCCTCCCAACAATGTGGGTAGTTACATGATATTTTCAGAGACCAGTGGTTTCCATTGATATTAGACCAAACATAAGGTAGTTAAATGATATTGTTGTGTAATAAGAACAAACAATTAACGCTCGCAAGTTTTGTTCCTGTGCTTTACGCTTCCCCAACAGCAGGGAACTCCTAAACTCGCAGAGCAAAAGATTTCAGGCCAGCTGCACTTACACTTCTTTTCTTTCTTTCTTTCTTTCTTTTTAATTATTTTTTCCTGGTGTTAAATTCGTATTTAACGTCATTTGCTTGTCAAGAAAGTGTAAGAAAATCAAATTCCTTGCGGTGAAACCTTATATAGAATAGCAATCTGCAACTTTTCCTCGCTTTTTCTTGGCAACCAAATGGAGGATTCACTTACCTTTGATTAATCTTACTTTCATATGTTAATTTTTATGTTGGGTTTTGTTCTACAATTGTTCTTATTGTTTTGGTGTGTTGATTGATCCGTGTATTAGATTCTTTACTCGCATTATGCAACATGTTCGATGAAATGCTTGTTAGAGTAACAAGTTGCTTTGTGCCGGGCCTTACCTTCTGGTAGTGTTTAATTGTACACATGATAAAAATATATTGTTGTTTTTCATTTTTCTTTTTGTGTATAGATTATTAATTAGATCTTTTTGGGTATAGAGTAACAAGAATTCTTTTGGATGGCCGCTTTCATAAAAGTTGAATGTTTGCTATTCTACTGTTGTCTAGTATGATTAGAATTCCATATGGCATTGTGTATAGCTAGTTTAGTTATACTGGGATGTGCCTGTTGGAGCGGTTCCATTTGTAGAAGTGAGATGCTTGCAAAATATTATCCAGACAACAACTCTGCTTTTTTTTTTTTTTTCCAGCAACATGTGTTAATTTTGTGTTATTGAATTTGGAGATATTCAGGGGGAAAGGTTTGCTTTGTAATGGTTTGTACGTGCATGCACCTCTGTGATGCGTCGTGTTGCGTCTTTCAATTTGTATGCTGCATTGATATTTATAGTATTTCAGCATATGGAATTTTTTCTCCCAATTTGAATTTTTCCCTGATGCACAAGCTTCCCTGTCTTGCAAGTACACTTTCTTGTTCTTTCAAAGATAAAATGAAAAACAAAAAGGAAGAGAGTTAGTTCTGGCTTGTTGGTTTTTTGACATAAATGAAGAAGACCAATGAACAGCGAGGGTAAGAATTCTGTTGCGTGCATCCTATGTCTTATGTTAAAGGGACATAATTTAATTTGGCCTGAAGCCATGTGTTCCTACACATTGTGGAATTTTGGAAGTCATTGTCTATAGTATCCTTCATCTACACTTATCGCATAAAAATACATTTAAGAGGTGTATGAAGAACCAATTTTATTACTTGTATCTCTCAATTTGAATCTATTCTTTATGCATTTTGATCATCTTACTAATCAAATTTATGGGATGTGATTGTATTGAGTGTGTAATTCAAGCAGTTGTATAATTTTTTATTCTGTACTGAATCCTCAATGCATATTCTATTTGCAAAGCAGAGATGGTTATTCCTCCACCTGTTAGGCCGCCCAAACTTACCAAATTTCTGAAGCCATATGTCCTGAAGATGCACTTCACAAACAAGTATGTAAGTGCACAAGTGATCCACTCACCAACAGCCACAGTGGCTTCGTCTGCAAGCTCACAGGAGAAGGCATTGAGGTCAAGCATAGGTTGTACTCGGGATGTGGCAGCTGCTGCTATGATTGGGAAAATACTAGGAGAGCGTCTGCTTGTCAAGGATATACCTGCTGTTTCTGTTTTCTTGAAAAGAGAACAGAGATATCATGGTAAAGTGAAGGCCGTGATTGATTCTTTGAGGGAAGCTGGTGTCAAACTGCTCTAAGTTCTGTTTGCTTAAAGAATTGTAGTTCCTCCCAGTTTTTGTGTTGATCATGTCTTGATTTGAGCAATGTTTGCATGCCTTGTTGAGTGTGGATTTACATTTACCAAACAAGCGAGTTCTTTCCAGGAACTTGAATAATTTGTCTGTTCTGTTCTTTGAAAGTGGTTGGGATCAAAACAAGTCTTGCTTTTTCAAGATAAGAAAATATTCGTAGGACATTACTTCTTTTTTTACTTTCCTGTTATTGATGCACTAATATTTGTTTTTTATTACGAAATTTGTGATTGATACATGTAACGATGAACTGAGATATCATTCAATTATAAGTGAGTACCTTGTTTAAACCCTTATAAAGGATTTTTTTTTTTTTTTTTTTTAAGAAATGCTTATTTCTCAAATCATTGGTAATTAATCTCCATCTCATTCATACGTTTAAACTTAAAATTTTATTATTTTTTGAAATAATGCAGTGCACTTAATTAATTATTTTATTACAGTAAATAATATATTCATTATTTTTGTTATTCACAGTATAATTTGTCATCAAAATTGATCTTTCTCTGTATATGCCACCGGTAGACATGGTATGCAGGCCTGTAACATTTATTATTTCTAGTTTATACTTTTCTTTTGTACTTAGGGTCTTCATCTCTAATTTTTTTTTTTAAATTGTTAACTACATATCAGAGATTATGTACAATATTAACTACTACTTTTATGTATTCTTCTACATTTATTTTGTCTAATTGCTCTATTTCTTCTTGTCTTCTTATTTTGATATTCTTCAAAATATTCTAACTTTATATTACTATCTATTTGTTTAATTTATTTTTCATAAATAATTATATTAGTTTTAAATTGAGGCTGTACAAAGGTGTCTTTTTTTTTTTTAAAAAAAAATACTCCATTACATGTTCGAGTCATTCCTCCATTGTTTTCTGCAATAAAATTTAATTCTATAATATATTTATATTTACAAATTATTTTAGTTATAAAGGTTTGATGTAATACAGGCTTTTCATTACTAACATATGCTGGTGTCTTTACAATGCATTGAGTAAATTTCTATATTTATTCACCAGTAAATTGTTCCATTTTTATGAATTGTCTTAATCTAATGCTATCTCTTCATGTACTAGATTTTACTGTATAATATAGTATACTTGTTTGCTCTTGTATTAAATCGGAGCTTTTTTTTTTTTTTTTTTTAAAACGTATTTTGCTTTATGCTAAGTGTCTACATTTATATTTACTAAATCACTTCTTACTCTATTTACATCTAATTCTTTCTTTTTTTTAATATTTTTATTTTTCTAATTCTAATGGTTTTATACTCATAAATTTTATTACAATTGTACCAATTTAAATAACTAATATTATTACTATCTCTATATTCTTGAGTTATCATCTTTTTATATTTTACACTATACTTTGTAAAATTGTATCAATTAAATTATAACATATTTACTTCTGCCTCTATATTTATATTGCTTGGTATGCTATCTCCTTCTATGCTATTTTCACTACAAATTGTCTTTGTTGACCTAAATTTGAACAATTTTACACATTCAAAAATTTCGCATCAAGACATTCTATTTTTTTTTCCTTTGCTTTATCATATTGGATTTATCTAACTTGTGCCACAATTTATACGACGCTCGTATGGTAATGTTAATTAATACTACATAAGTATTAAATTAAAAATATAAATAGTTAATTATATATTTAATTTCTTATTTAAAAGGTATTTAGCAAATTTAATTAACACTAAAAGTATTATTAAATTATTTAATAATTATATATTAATTAAAATAATATTTAGAATACTTCAAGACAGTATTAAGTATTTTAATAATTTTTTTATAAAATTAAAAAAAAGAGTTAAAATACATAAATGCATACACATTTTAATTTTTTTTAATCACTTACCTCCATAATACGCTCAGTATATAAAGCTATTTTTATGCAGAATTCATAACTTGTTTCTAAATTCTTTATTATCTTGGCCGACCATTATTCAAAATTTTCAAATGGTAATGGAAGAAGAGTGGATACGAATACTAATGGCTGTTTGTCGTGTTTTCCAACACTGATTTTTATCTTTTAAAATAAAAACCAATAAAACAAATATTTAATTCTATATTTTACAAAATTTATTTTCAAAAAATAGACAATATTAACATGTGAAAATGAAAGTGATTAAAATCTTCGTAGGAGTTATTATTCTATTTTTTTTTAACTGTGAAAAGTAACTTATAAATGCATATATAAATAAAACAAGTTTTTTACATATTTTAACTTTTAGAAATTAAAATATGGATTGAAGTGCCTTTAATGATGACACAAATAATTAGCGGGTGCTTAAGATTATGAGTCAAAGTTATAAAATTAATTCCATCACTCAATATACTTAGTTTATTCATTTTAATTTTATTTTTAAAATCCTTATAATTATTTTTCAGTATTGTATATTAATTTTTTAAATATAAGCCAATCATAAAATAGAATTTATAATAATGATTGGTTAATTATGAAATGACTTAATTATTTTTTTTTGTTTTTGATATAATTATGAAAAAACTTAAATTGAACAATTAGAAAAAAATAGAATATTTTGTTTTTATAATTTAATGAAGATTTTCATACATTATAAACCCAAATACAAAAGCCAATTTTTTTGTTTTCATTTTGCTTAATGTAAAAAATTTAAATAGTTTATTAAATATATAGTAAAAAATAATTTATATAATTAATTTATTCACATCAATTCTCATATAAAATCTATTAATATTTTTTTAATAATGTTAAATATTCCAAAATCTATTTCAAAAAGTGCATACCCAATAAAATGGCAAGTGAAATTATGATATTCAATCATTCGATAATAATTTTTTAGTAAAAATTGTTGATTACAAATTTAAACTATTCAAACATTATTT
The DNA here is from genome assembly GCA_032401905.1 of Swietenia macrophylla. Taxonomy (NCBI): domain Eukaryota; kingdom Viridiplantae; phylum Streptophyta; class Magnoliopsida; order Sapindales; family Meliaceae; genus Swietenia; species Swietenia macrophylla. The sequence continues at coordinate 2,431,673 of CP135564.1, forward strand.
TTTATACTATTTATATACCATTGGATTAATTTTAATTAAATGGTTGAAATTGTATTTCACATGTATATTAATTATAATATATTACTGCACATGTTACATTTCATTTTAATCATTAAAAGTACATTAATTTAAGGGTAAAAAAATTTATGTAAAAAAATATGTAAAATTAAAAAGTTATTAATCCTGTCCTATTTAATAATTAAAAAGTACATATCATTAGAAGTTTATTGAATTTGTCAAATAAATTCCTCAATTTTTCCAACTTCTTATTCTTTGATTATTAGTTTTGGTGTTAAGGAATTAGAATGATCATTAACTCTTGGAAAAATTTTGAAAATAGCCTTATTTTAATCCCTTTCAATATTTTTAATCAACTTTAATATATTCTTACTAAAATAATTAATTTAAAAAATTTTACCCTAAAACCTTATATTTTACACTTATAAATAATAGAACTCATACACACAGTTCATCTTTGTATTCGTTAACTATTAAATTTTAATTTTAATATTCAGACTTTTAATAGGTCATATAACGATGTAAAGTAAATATTCTAGTATTTTATCTATGAATTAAAAGAAAAGTGAGTTTTTATACTTTAATTTTTTTATTAATTTTTAATTAATTTTAAAATATATCAATACTGTTACAAAATTTACTGCAATATTGTAAAATTTAATTTGAGTTATAAATGTAATATTTTATCTATTAAATCTCTTGTCATTCTGATTTGTGTAGAAATTTGATCAAAAAATAGAATATGTATTTTTGGCAAAAGAAAGAGACAAAAACAATTGCCTTAGTATGGTAGAAATATTGCCTTGGTGTGACTATAGTAGCACACAAATAATGCCTTGATATAGCCACACTAGGCATTGTTAGCATAAATAATGCCTTGGTGTGGCCAAACCAGGGCATAAATAGTGCTTTGATATGGTTACACCAGGGCAGTAATAAGTATACTTTTATATTATATATAAATATAATAATATATACATTAAAATTAAAATTATGTTAAATATAGTTTATAAAATTTTTACATTATAATTTTTGTTTCATTGGCTTAAGAATTTGTTGTATTTTCTTACTAATTTTAATCCATTTTTATGTATTGATTTAATTTTTTTCAAAATCTATTTTTTTATTTTTTGTATTTAAAAAAAGTCAACATTTAAATATTTAGATATTTTGAATAAAGAATATGTGTCTTAATGTGGCCACACCGGGGCACTATTATATATATATATATTATGAAATTTTTATTTTATGATTTGTTTTTCATCAAATTAAAAATTTATTCTTTTTTATTACTAATTTATCTAATATATTTTTATGTCTTTATTTAATTTATTTTTAAATTGTTATTTTAATTTTATTGTATTTAAAAAATAATTAATATTTAAATATTTAAGTATTTAAATTTATATATTTTGATATATTTAAAGTATGTGGCTGAGAATGTATCGATTGGTGTTTATCATGAATGATGATGAGTTATGTTATTAGATGATTCAGGAAAAGTACTTTGGTAGAAGGATCTGACTCATATATGTTTCAAAAAATATCAAGTATCATAAATCATTTACTATGATATATGATTGCACTCAAATTAATTTAATAGAATTCAGCATTCAATTGAAAATTTTTTTTACAAATAATGAGATAGGGTCGTTATATATGTAGATATAAATAATGATTATAATGTCTCTGATTTTATGTGTAGTATTGTGCTGACAAAAGCTAGACATCTTAGTCCGCTCTATACCAACACAGAGTAAATAGTTGTTAATGATCTTAGGGTGTCTTACACTACTTTGCAAACTGTCGATGTAAAAATTCATGTACAATTATTTATTTCTTCTTGAGCTAGCAATTAATTTGACTATAGTCAACATTATTTACAAAATGATATAAATCCTACAAACCCTACACCAACACATCATAAAGGTCTTATAAGTCATAAAGAATATGTACCATGTCAAATTAATGAAGATCATATAGATGATTTTTTTCGAGGTCAACTAATTTTTGGTGAGAACAAAGCAGAACTATCAAATTCTCATCATATGTCACCTATTCTACCATCATTTTTTCAATTGCAAGATGCATTATCTAGCTCTGCATAGAGTGTTATATATATATAGTGTTATATATATATATATATATATATATATATATATATATATATATATATTTAATAAATTTTTAATTCAAAGAAAGAGTTATGAGATGCACTGAGTTTATTAATACTGAAAAATCATTTTCAGTTTTGAGTTTCAAGATTAATGATAGATTGATTTTAAGCAAAATGTGTGGCTAACGAATGTAAATGGTAGATTCAAACAACTAATATAGATAGATATGGTAGATATTGATCTATTAAAAAGTTTGAAACATGTCATACTTGTTAAAGCGACTAGCTACAACTAGGTCACTGTTAAGTAAGTAGTCGATTTATTAATGCATTTGTGATAGAAGAATTTTAGGATGCTAGTTGGATTTATACTCTAAACAATATCCAAGATGATATACACTGAGTTTAGAGTAAGTGTGTTTTACTATAAATAGTGGCTAGTCAGAGAATAAGCACTAAAATTGGCATGTGGAGACCTAACTGAATCATTTACTTTATTACCATAATTTTGTTATGTTTTAAGTAAAAGAAATTTGGGTATAATAGTGCATATAAAAACGGATGAAGATGATTTTTTTTCTTTTGTATTTTTTCATGATACTTGGAGCATCTTTAAGTGATTTTTATATAACAATTTATCCTATAATTACTATTGATATGACATTCTTAAATGGTACATATCGAAAAATCATATTTGTTGCTGCTACTCTTGATAAAAATAATCAAATTTATCTTATGACATTTAGAATAGAAGACTCTAAAAATAATATATCGTGAGAGTGATTTTTAAAGAAATTACAAGATGCAGTTGAACTTATTTCAGATATAGTATTTATATCAGACAGACATAATAGTATATTTCAGAGTATAAGAATAGTATTTTTTGATTCATGTTACAATTTTTGTCCATATCATATTGAAGGGAATCTCAAATGAAAGTATAAACTCAAAACTTTAAGAAAGATGTATTTTTAATAGGATTTTACATTGTTGCCAAAGTATTTATGTTTAGTGAATTTAAAAAATATATAGATAAGTTGAGATCGATGCATTTTGATACTGCAAACTATTTAGAAAATAAGGTAGGATTTTGCAAATAGGCTAAATGTTATTGTTCAGTTCAACGATACGATATAATGATTATTAATATTGCCAAAAGTATCAATGTATTGTTAAAACATGTATGTACTCTTCCAATTATTACCTTAGTAGATAGGGTATAATTAATGTTACAGCGTTGATTTTATGAGAGAAGAGAAAAAGCTGTTTTATTATGAAGACACTTTAACTAGAGCAGCAACTAATAAAGTTAAAGTGGAAGATTACGCATTTCTTACATTATCAGTCTATTCAGTTTCTTAATTTGAATTCAAAGTTAGAGACATAAAAGAAATTATTGTGGTCAATTTAAACTCAAAAACATGTCAATGCAGTCGCTTTAACTTATAACAACTACTACATACTTATGCAATGGTAGCGATTAGACATGTTAGAGATCGGTATAGAAATTTTTGTTCAAAATATTATAAGAATGGCATATTTCTAGCAGTATATACATCAGATATTTATCTTATTAGAACCTACATTTTTGAGAAATTCTAAATGAGGTTTGAGCCACTATTGTCAAACTGCCGATAGATTGTGTTCCATCTGGTCAACCAAAGAATATACGCATCCCACCTTTAAAAGAAAAAGTAATCGTCCGGTGGTATTCTCATTGCAATCAATGTGGACACAATTGCGTAACATATAAAAACTCATTGAATTTGAACAAAAATTAGTCATTAAACTTTAAAATTTTTTACTTATATTAATATAACTCTTTATTTTATTCAATAATATTGTACTTAACTCTTTATTTTATTCAATAATGCCATACTTTTTTTAATTTAATAATTTATTTACAAATGTATATGTTAATTATACTAATTTACATAATATCTAATTACATTATATATACAATAAAAATAATATAAGTATCACAATGTAATCGACCTATATATAAGTCAAGTGTTACCTTAATCCTAAAAAATGATTTATATTAGGAAGTGTAATTTTAACGTCAATCCAATATAATATATTCGATAAACTTGCATATAAATATGCTATAATTTAAACTAACAATGGTCTATCGATGTATCTTAAGCAATCAAAAATATATAAATGGTATGTTTGTTTCATGCTAATTTGATCTCATATCATGAAGCCTAAATATGTGCATCACAAAGGACAATAACTCACATAAGAGTTTTATAGCCTCATCTATCTCTTAGTTAGAATATCTCAATGGCACTGAATCATACTTAGATATGTTATGTCTACGTAGATTAATGACATATATAAATCAATGTTCACCACAAATCAATGTAAGCAATATAATAATATCAAAATTGCTCCAAAATCTTAATACTCCGTTAAAGTCGCTTCTCACATATGGCTCAATATCCAACAATTCTATTGCCTCAGTAACCATTTGCCTCTAAATGTAAAGTAATTTTAACTGTATAACTAAAAAAAATTATTAGTATCAAGCAAAAAAAATTTGAAATGCATAATAATACAGGATAATCATTAGAATTTTTTAAATTGAAAATGTGCATATAGATGTAAAAAGACGATGGTAAAATTTTGTGATAGTATATTGGGACATGTTTTTTGTCAATGTGCGATTAAATAAAAATATTCGTCGATTTACTAAAAAAATAATAATACAAATGTTAGATTAAGTAATCTAATATTATGAATAAGACAATAATAGATAAAATATTTAAAATATCCTCTAACTATACATCTGGATTATAAATACCATAAAACTATTAGGTTGTCAATGCGATCGAACGTATTTCTATAGAAAATACAGGGTCTTCTAACCATTGAAGATACTTAGCATATAAATTGTCTAAATAAGGAGCGATAACATCTATAATTAAGTTCGAGAGATAATGTGGTAATAGCCTGCTGAAAGGGACTTCGTGAGTTCTTTTTAAAAGTTTAGTGTAAAGGCTTCTGTCATATAGGTCTTTTTTGTATATCCTCTCGAACCAACTTTCACAAGGAACTGTGCAGGCTTGTGCTGTCTGTTGACTGGTGAATTATCTGAATAGATCTGTGGTTCTTCTGCTTGTAAAATAATCAAATATGATTAACTAATTAACAATTAAATCACCAAAAAGTCACAACATCAATCAAATATCCACGCACAATTTAAAATTTAACAATAATAACCTAAACTAGTGAGACATTAAGTGACAAATGTAAACAATTAGATATCTGCATGTGTTCCCAAAAGTTTGTTAATAACACATCAATTTGGTCTAACATCACGTTCAACCTCATGTATATCCTTTTATATATCATAAATATCTACATTTAATGCCTCAAATCGGTCCACATAACCATCTTAAACTCATCATTGTAATGTGATAGTAGTGCGGGTAAATGATATAATGATAGTGCATAAGAATAATGCTGTGACGAGATAGGAAAATGATGCTCTGGAAGCACAAGAGAATAATACTGTGGTAGTATAGGAGAATAATATTGTGGCAGTATAAGAGAATGATACTTTGGTGGCACTAAAGAATGATATTGTGATAGTACATGAGAGTAATACTGTGCCAGCATAAGAGAATGATACTGTAGCAGTATAGGAAAATACTGTTATAATTGCTTAGAAGAATAATGATATAGCGATGTGGGAGAATGATGAAGTGGAAGAATGGAAGAAATGTCTTATGACAAACGAAAATATATGTTAGTTAAATACTAATTGGTTTCGCTTAATTAAAAATTTAAATTAAATTACATTAATTTATAACTCATACCTGGGTAAAGTGCAACTTATTTTCATTACATTTATATAGAGGTTTTGGATTATTTGAAATAATTTAATTACATACGATAAATTTCTCTCAATAAGCTTGGGTTATAACACGGAAAGTACCTACAATATCTGGAAAAAAATATAATAATAAATTTTAATGATTGTGTTTATACAATAATTAATCATATAATGTGTTAATTTAATGCCAAATATTTTTTGTAAATTGGCTAAATAGGTGTTTATATACTGTCATTTGACTTAAAACTCATTTAAAATTCTTCTATCGTAACATTTGTAGAATATCGTTACTTACTATAACTGCAAATTTATTCTGTAAATTAGGTATAAATTTGTAAATCTATATCTATATAACATAAATTATAAATACTTCAATATGTAATAAAATCAACAAGAATTATAAATTAAATACTAGTTTTTGTGATAAATACCTGTAATATAATAGTCATCCCAGTAATATTGTATTTTTCCTTGAAGTTCTTGCCTGAATTCTCTAAGCGTATAGCATTCTTCATGTACATATTGTACTGCAAAGGGATCAATTATCGTAAGGATTGAATAGTGCAAAGATATACAACAGTTTCTTATGGATATTTATTAAACTGGTTAACATCCTCCAATATGTCAAACAATTATAAATCTGTATAAGTTCTTCTATTCTTACCAAATTAGTACTTATTCAGTATGTAAAAAAATATCAATTCACATCACATGTGCCTAAATGCATGTAATGCACGAACTTGTGTATGAACCTAGGGCCGATCTAGCTTTTGTGTCATGTGCCCTGGCATGTGCATCACACGCGCTAAAACTTTTTCATTTTTTTTGTGTTTTTTTGGCCGTATTTTTTCATCCAAAATAACTAAAATCTTCCGTATTTTTAATGTTTTTCAACTATTTACACATCTAACTTATAATATTTATACATTTTAACTATTATTTTTTAGAATTATCAGGCAAAATATAAATATTACTAACTAACGACAAGTTAACTACTTACAAATATTTTTAAATTCATCAATATAATAAAAATTAATAATACAAATAAGACTAACTTCTTTTATTTTTGTTGTTGCCAGAATTCATTTGTCAACCTGTGTCTATGTGTTTTTGGAGATGAATAAGGTGAAGAAAAGTGAAGAGAGATGAAATATGTGGGTAATTTTAGAGGTAAAATTATTAATATAATTTATTTGTAAGGACAACATCGTCAAATGAGTTATTTTGATAAAATTTTTTTAGAATTGATTATAAATATAAAAGAATGTTAAAATAAAATTATTTTGAAAAATTTTCCATTAACTCTTTTTTGTAGTATTGAAAATTAAATTTGTTTCTAAATTTACAAAATATATTATTAGCCCTAGTACTCTACCTAATGTGTTAAATAATAACAATGTTATATTTTATTAAAAATAAAGGCAAAATTAAATAATATTAATTGAAATCTTTTATCAAATATATTGTAATTATCAATAATATGTTAAGTATACTGTAATTAACTTTTAACAAGACAAATAATATTTGGCCAACAAAAACTTTTGTAAATAATATTTAGGTTTAGGGCAAGTTTGTCTTTTAATACTATAAGTGTTATAATAATTATTTCAATTATTTTTTAACTAGAAAAATATTCATTGGAGCTAATAACTACTTATTAAAAGGCTTCATGAGTTTGGTGGATGAAATAGACAAAATTTTTGTTTTTATTTTTTAATTTTGCAAAAAATAAAATGAACTTTGTATATGTATATATTACCCTAAACTTATTTTTATATTAACAAATTTATTTTAAATTATTATTTTTTAACAAAACTTTAGGTTGCCATATATTACTAATTTTCATGTCATATTATGATTGTGAGATAATTTTCATATTAATTTTATGTTTATGTGTCCTAAAATTATGTGGCATGAACAAAAATGTTTATTCAAAAATTTGTGTTTAATCTTTTTGTCGTTGCTTTTTTTTTTCTATGTTATCAATTGCAATATTTTTTTGTAAATTTTTTAACTACTTCATTTTTTTAATTTTAATAAGAATTTATAAATAATTTTAAGATATTAGAGAAAACTAATAAAACAATATTTTATTAAACTAAATCTTAACTTAATTAACAATAGACAATATTACCTTAATTTCTTTTTGTTTTTAATAATATTGTCTTGCTTTTTATTTATTTTATGTTGTTATAGTTGTCAATATCTATATAGTTATAGTTTTTGTTATGTATGTATAGAATCTGCATATTTAATTTTTTAATTTCAATGCAAGTGATAAACCCACCCATTACTTTTTTTCACAATAAGAGTGGGCATGGAATTTTCATATTTATTGCCTTATGTGTTACCATCTTTCAAACTCCAGTGATGATTGTGTTCCAACAATACTTCTTCTCCAAATCTTCTTGTAAATGGTAAGAATTTCAAGAAAGAATTTGATAGTGTAAATTTATTCAATAAAACAATTCAAATTCCAATTAAATATTTGGTTTTTATGTAAGTTTATTCTATACTTTATTAATGAAAATGAGTACTATGCTGTAGATGCATGATCTATCTGAATGCATTTAATTGAGTATCAGATGTTGTATTTGAATGCATTTAATTAACTGTGTGCTATACTATATTTTTATTATTGTTATTTGTCAATAACAGGATTAAAATAACTTTAAGGGAGTGAGTGAGTGGAAAAAGCAAAACCCCTCAAATTTTGATCAAGTCTGTTTGCATCATGGGACTAATAACATATCCTAGTGGCTTATAAATCCAGTCACGGGGATCGAACCCTGAAATTATATGGGGGAATCTTCTCTAAACACACTCATCTTGATTCAACAAGCCCCCAATAATCCGCATGCTTATCGCTTCGCGTCATTTAATCGTTCAACTTTTGAAAGTTGGGCACGCCTCTTAAACTTACAGGCCATCAATGATCCTACCGCGTGCATCTGTGTATACATCAGAAGTTTGGCAACATTCACTAGGTTGAGCATGGACTTCGAAGCTACTGTCTTGTTGATATTTTCAAGTACTTATTAGCATGTTTTCGTCCATTCCCACTTTTGATTTTTCGATCAGTAAGTGCATTTACTTTCTTTGAATAGACCTTAATAAATTTTCGATACAACTTAGCCTAGCCAAGCAAAGATCAAAGTTCCAGTACCTTGTTAGGTGCTGCCTAATGAATGATGACTTTGACCTTTTCATCCATCCAAATTTTGCCATGACATACCCCACGCCCGCCCTAAGAACGACATTTTTTTGTTGGCTAAATTTGCTTTTCTCTTGGTTAACAAAGAGGCTGCGTTTTCGCAATTTTAAGAATAATGTCAAGTCGAGTAAGATGATATTTGAAAATGTGCAACTTTTTTATAAAATTAAAATAATACTATGATAAATATTAATGGTTGTGATCAATTTATTTAATTTTTATAAGTATCTCAAATATATGAACCAGATAAAAACATAATTATACTTAGTCACATATCATAACACAATTTTTAACAAAATTTTTTATTATATTTCATACATAAAAGAAATTTGAGACAGTCAAATACTTAAAATTAGCCATAACAATTAATACTTAAAATTAATATATTTATTTAATATAAATTTTTAAGTTTATTGTAGAAGTGTCAAATAGACAGTCAAATAGACAGGGTTCGCCCGAAGAACTTGTCAAAAAATAGAGCGGCCTAGCCCGAGGCCATTTGGATTGTGATGGATTGGCCTGCAGATTGGTTCATGAGTTTTAATAAATTAAATCAAAAAAAATTTTATTAATAAAAATTATGAAACCCACACGGCTTGATTTCATTGTCAGCCTGTTTAACACCTCTACTTTATTATTTTGTAAAATAACGATGATTAAATTAGTAAAAAATTATGCAAATAATTAGAAGTAAAAAAAACTAGTAACAATAAGAAAGTAAATTTAGAGAAAGATATAACAAACATGAAAACTATAAAAGAGATTTGCTGTTTTGAATTAATTATTTATAACAAATTTTTTCCCCGCTTAGGTTAAAATTAAACTAATATATAAACTTTAAGAAAATCTAATTTTTTAATTGATGCATTGGAAAGTTCGAATGACATCTCAAAAACCTCCTACGAGTCATAGCAAGTTACATAAGATGTTTTGGTCTCGTCACCTTTTGCGATTTTGCTTTCGCTAGTATCTTGACCATAAGTCTAACTTGGTAAAGTAGGATGCTTTATCCAAAAGGTGAAACAAATAAGCAACAGTGGAGACATGATATTTGTTCTTAATCATTACCTCGTTTAATCTATGGTAATCCTTGCACATTCGGCATAGACCCATCTGACATCATTTGGAACAACACCGGTAAGTCGTAGGGAGTTTTTGAAGGATAAATATACCCCGTATCCAGCATCTTATTTACTTTCTTTCGAATTTCTGCTAAACTTGGAAGGCGCCATCTAGTAAGGAACTTGTGCAAGGGCTCTTTGTACTTGGTTCCAGCTCGATCGATCGCACCTCCTAGGAGAAATTCTTTCGACAGCTCTGATGACATTATACTCGTCTATATTTATCCAGCATACTTACGCTTCAAACACCTCTATGATATGATCAGATTTCATTTTTTCAAGTGCCGATATTTATCATTATTTCCTCTATTTTAGTACCTTTTTTAATTGTATGGCTAATTGGAGTAATGGTTCTACTCTGCCATTCTACAAGACGTATTCTCTCTTTCCAAATTTTTACCTTTAAAGAACTGGTACCTATTCCTTACACGACCATATTTATAGAATTTAATGCTCTCACTAAACACACTGTTCCTTCCACTGGCAATCCCAACCGGTGCACTTCTCGTTTAGCAAAAACATTATTTGTAGCACTAGTGCGAATCATTGCCCTAATCTCTTGTCCATATCACATTTGTGTTCTTATCATGAGACTCCAATAAGAGTTTTCAATCTGTAACACTTTGCTATTGTAATTAATTGAGTTTGGAAAAACATGTTTCAGTTTTTTGAGCTGCTTCTTGACATACTAGGGCATTTAATGTGCCTAGTTCTTAGCTTATCTTGCGGTTTATATGGCTTGAATTTGTTGGTTTTCCTTACATTCTTTCAACTATCACCTTTGAAAGGTGCAGCCTTTTTCTTCATCAAGCTTGTCATTAAGTACTTCAGACAAGTTTCGACATACTCTCCGATTTCATTATGCGAGCACCATGTATTTCATTGTGCGCCTCTCTGTTGTTGTATGCTCTGCGCTGCCTCACACATCTCCGCTGCATGTTGGGTACTTTCCGAACTCATTTGTTGCCTGCTTGCTCTTCCTCCGTGCGGATGTCTTTTTAGTGTGCGTTTGTTCCCTTTGTGCACTTAAAATTGCACTTAATCCTTTAATGGTCGCACTACCCATGCCCCAACTTGAAGTGTTATATCGGCCTTGCCTTATCTTAGTACTGTACTCTGCATTTCTTCGGCTTGGCGCAAGGCATTAAATCAAGCATTGATATATATATGAAAGTTTATGGGCTAACAAAACAACTCTCGTCAGAAGAGCTCGACGCCCTCGTTGGAGAGGTGTCTAAATACCCCTTAACTTCTTTAATCTTTTTCAAGCTGCCATAATATGATTTTCCTAGTTTTGGTGTTGTTCAGCTCTCTAAATTTAATGCTCTAGCACAAAACCTTAGAATTTACGCGTGGAATATAATGTAACCAACATTAAGGCCACATTTTCTTCATGTAAATGACATCCTCATTTGCTCGATAGAGGTCCAATCCTTTTTTTTTGTTTAAATTAATTTCATATTCAATATAGTGTAAAACGAAGGCCTAATTCTAAGTTGTTCAATAATAGTGGTGTTGAGTTTATTGACCCTTTGCCTTGGGATTAGTCAACTCTAGTTTTTGGTGAGGTTAGGAAAGGGATAGAACTCAATGTTAGATTGTTACCTTGATGGCGTGATGTTATGTCACATTGCCATTCTATGTATAACTTATTTCGTCGTAATTGTTTGTAAATTTTTTATTTTCATTCTTCAACTTCTCATTACAATTCTCAATTTTTCATTGGATTTTTTTTTTATAACTTGTTAATCATAACATAAGAGTTGAAAAATAGAGGAATGTATGACACATATGTATGTATCATGGTTCGGTCTAAACATGAATAGACAAAAAATATACTTTTGTCATAATAGTTGTTAATAAATATAATTATTATATTTAAGTAGTATAAAAATAATTTATTAATTTTTCTTTGCCTACAAAAATGAGAAAATTCTTTTATTTTTTCTTTTTCCACCTATCAATCATATCAGCTAAGCAATATTAGATTCATTATAACTCTCAAACAAAGGAAAGTAAGGATTTTGATTTTTTTTTTTTTAAACATAGAATGAAATTTTATAAGTTATGGATACTCCAAAGAGAGACAGAGCCATTCATCAGACTGAGATGCGATGATAGTGGGCACATGCTACACTCATTCAACTCTATAACGAATGCATTCGAGTGATAAATTCATTAATAGATTTTATTTTGTTAAAATAATTTGAGAGTCTTTACATGGTATATAGAAGATGATTTTCTTTCTACTGTACATTTATGGTGGCTGCAGGTGGGCTCTTATTAAAATTACTAAATAGTAATAACAATATATATATACAAAAAGTATTTTATTTTTTCATGTTCCGGATCAAACATGGCCCCAGAGAAAGTACTTTCCCTCTTCGCATACAAAAGAGACACGAACCAACGGCTAGATAGCCATTGGAATTTCCGCTGCGCCCCCGGTTACCAACCAGCACCAGCATATAACTCTCTGTTTGCCAAATAAACAAACATAGTAAGTTTTCTGATTCTGATTCTGAAAACATAACACAAAATACAACAATGGAGAGCCTTGCCCTCCATTCTCCCTCCGCAATCTCCGCCACTGGTACTTCCTTCTCTCTCTCCTCCCGCTCCTCCTTATTCCGCCGATCACCGAAACTCATCTCCAAATCTCCACTCTCCATTTTCTCTTCTCCCTCATTTCCCACCATCCGATCAACCAAACCCCTCCTCTTCTCTTCTCTACCTAGACCCATCAAACCACACTTCTCAATTCGACCCTCTCAAAACGACCCCGCATCTACTTCAATCACACCCAATCAATCTCCTCCTCTTTCTCCTTCTCCTCAAGGAGTCAAGGTCCTCCCTTTTATTATCTCAATTTCCGTTGGCGCCATTGTTCGTTTCCTCATCCCAAAACCAGTCGAAGTAACCTCACAAGCGTGGCAGCTTCTCTCAATCTTTTTGTCGACAATCGCGGGCCTTGTTTTGAGCCCATTACCAGTTGGCGCGTGGGCGTTTCTTGGCCTCACGACTGCAATAGTTACAAAAACATTAGCATTTTCCACTGCTTTCAGTGCTTTCACCAATGAAGTCATTTGGTTGATCGTCATTTCATTCTTTTTCGCGCGTGGGTTTGTTAAGACTGGACTAGGGGATAGAATTGCAACGTATTTTGTGAAGTGGTTGGGGAAGAGTACTTTGGGTTTGTCGTACGGATTGACGTTCAGTGAGGCGCTTATTGCTCCAGCTATGCCCAGCACAACTGCCAGAGCTGGCGGTGTTTTCTTGCCAATAATTAAGTCATTGTCGTTGTCTGCTGGCAGTAATCCTGGAGATTCTACTTCCAGGAAGCTCGGATCGTATCTTGTTCAGTCTCAATTTCAGGTTAGTAATCCGCAGTTTTCGATGAAATTGTGATTTGATGCAGTGCGACAGTGTTTGTGTGGTATGTTTAATGGTTATGTGATGTAATATTTATGAGTGTTTGTTTGTTGGATTGCTGTCAAGATTATTAAACACGTTAACCAGGTCCATTCTCTATTATCTGTTTAGTTTTAACCTCTCTTCATTAATCTTTAGAGTACGTTAAATTTGCGACAAAAATAGGCTACAGTGTTAACCAGTTGATTCGGAAGAGTATATTGTTTGGTTATTTGTTTGTTAACTTTTTATATGGAAGGAAGGAAGAGATAGAAAAAGGGGATGGCCAAAGGTTGTTTTCTGAAATTTTATTTGGTGAACAGTGGCATTCAAATATGAACTATTCTGGATATTTGACAGATTTGTGATGTATATTTCCAGTTCTTGTCCAGAGTGGCTTCGAAGCTGTATGATAATGTTCGTAATGTATTTTATAGAAGTCTTCAAACAACTGAGTTAAAGTATTACTTTACGAAAAACAGGTGCAACAGCCATTCAAAGAACAGAAGTTACTGTCCATGATTAACATTTAGGGACTTGTGCTCGTAGCATTTTGGTACGTAATTGATTATATTACATACTTATGCGAAATCATGGATCTCTCAACTACTTCGAATACAGCTTTTAGCTGATAGGATTAGTGCTTTATGAGCCCTGTGATCTTTTATGAGTGACTGGTCCATAGCTTCTTGTCAAAATCCTAGGAGGCTAACTTATTGAAATTATTTGTTTTGTGCAACTAAATTTTATGGAAAACTAAGTGTTCAATTTAGCCTGCCTTCATGGGCATGCTGCAAAGAAGAAAGCTGAAGAAGTAAAAGTGAAAAAGATTGTTGAAAATGTGGGGATCGATCTCATTTTCCGTTAATGTGCCCATTAGTATTGGATGCATGATTGACTGAATCAGTATTGTACAGCTGTTCCATTTTCATATAATCTGTCGTGTCCACTTCACTAGCTTTGAGTATATATGTAACTATAATGGGCATTCTACATGGATATGCCATTTATGCATTTTACTGTGTTCAGTTGAAAGAGGCCAAGTTTGGGAGTTCCAGTTTAATATATATATATATATATATATTTTCTAGGGTCCTCCTTAGATGACCTATAATGTTGTCTTGGATTGTTAAACATTTGCATTTTTGGCGGAGAAAAAGAAATTATTTATGAGATTGTTTTGTTTACTTAATGATTTTTGAGAAGTTCTTTCATCTGGAAAGCTTGAACAATGTGTGGAGTTTTTGTTTTGTTTCTGTTTTACAGATCTAGATAATTGTTTGATTATGATGATTTATGATGGAGACAAATTAGGTTTGTAGGCAGGATCAGATTGTTTGGGCATATTTAGGAGAGAAAATTGCTTGATCCTTGTGCTGATGTTCTTGTTTAGTTCCTCTCTCTCTTTGTCTGTCCCCTCCCTTTTTTACCCATGTGCTGTTCTGGATACCTGCTATCCTGTGATGTTCCTCTTGTTGAAAGAAGCCTGGTTATTTGTTTTGCTACTTATTATTGTTATTTTTTTTAAATATTTCCAATTGACAAGAGTGTAAGTTGGTCCCATTCTATGGTCTTCTCTGTCTAACTTATTCAGTGTGTAAATATTACATAATCAGCACTTTCTTTTGCTAACTGTTTCATTATGTCAACCTCTGAATTATTTGTGATGCAACACAGTCTGCTGGCAACTCTAGTGCTCTTTTCCTGACTGCAGCAGCTCAAAATTTGCTGTGCCTTAAATTAGCTGAGGAACTTGGAGTGATAGTTTCAAGCCCTTGGATATCTTGGTTCAAAGCTGCTAGTTTACCAGCTATTATCTCTCTCATAGCTACTCCATTTATCCTATACAAGCTTTATCCTCCAGAAGTCAAAGACACACCAGAAGCCCCCGCTATGGCTGTAAAGAAACTGGAACAAATGGGTCCTGTCACAGCAAATGAATGGATCATGGTTGGGACAATGGTTCTTGCTGTTTCTTTGTGGGTCTGTGGGTAAGTATTATCTTTTAGATCTCATTGATTACTATAAATTTACATAAAACTAACAGTTGGAACCTCCATTAAATTCATTAGTAATCTTTGAAAGATTTTATTTTGAATCAGGGCATGCATTTTTCATTTCCTTTTTTCCTCATTTTTGTTCTTGTTAAATGAATGGATCATGGTTGGGACAATGGTTCTTGCAGTTTGTTTAGGTCTTTGCAAGTTGGAGCCTCCAATTAAATTCATTAGCAATCTTTGAAAGATTTGATTTTCAGTTAGAACAAGCATCTTTCTTTTCTTCCCCCACAACCCCCCCAACACCCCCCCCCCCCCGCTCTGTTCTTTTTCTTTCTCCATCCAAAATTTTGCCACCTTTTATTCCCAAAGTAAGCTTGAATTGGATTCATTTTATTTTCTTATTACGATTTTCTGACCAGCAGTTTGTGTATATCTTTCATTTTATATTTCAGTCACGTCACACCAGCTCGATTTTGCTGATGACAGATACGTCCTTTTAGTTCCATCTTATAAACTAAGCTCATGAAACTGGCACTTGGTTTTTTAAATGTAGGATTTGCTTAAAAGATCTCTTGCCAGGATGAATCTAAATTCTGAAACAAGATATTGATATGGAACCATTTATTCTTATTGAAATGTGGAACTCTTGCTAGAATAATGGTGCCAATCAAGACATTAGTTTCTTCAGCTTAATAATTAATTTATTTTTGTTTATTTAATACCTCCATTTTCCAATAGATGATGTGCTTACATTTTAATTGTATCTTGTCCTACCGGTTTTGTCGTGCTTTCATTGCTTCAATTGTTTAAAAGATAAAACTCAATATCCAAAACTATAAATGAATAGCACATACTTATTTTGGTTATTTATTTGTTTATATATTCGTTTATTTTCCTAAAGTTGTATCTTCTAGAAAATTGATGTTTGTTAGCTTGAATTGTTGAGACAGTTATCTACACTCCTGAAATCTGTCAACTTTCCCTAATAGTATTCAGCTGCCTCATCTAAATCTTGTGTGGGATTTTGTTGGATAATGAATGGAGATAGGAAAAATTTTAGTGTTTACTGGTACTGGAACTTCCACAGGCTATAGATTGGATGTTGTGGATTGGTTAAGCCCTCAAGCTGGTAGGTTGAATAGATCTTGTAAATACTTCATTGGTTTGCATATTGTGCATCTTTTTTTTTTTGCTTTAATTTCTTTATTATTTTCCAAGGTGTTGTGGATGAAGTGGTTTGCTGCTCCATTGCATTGGTGAGATACTGTGATAAAAGTTATTAGTGTTGGAACATTTAACAGTTGTCCCAGCCCTCCACTGTATGAATATTTTAAGTTTATTCACCTGTGCCCAGAAATTGTAAACAGAAACAAGTTATTTTCTATAATACTCCATAAAAGGAGAGAACTTATTATTGTTTCTGTCTACTTCAACACATGGGGTAGATCTAGAATTGAGGTGCTGAGGGATGGAATCACTAGATTCCAAGTATAAGTGACAGAGTGAGTGGTAAAAATTAGCTCCCAAGCAAAGGGGTTTAACATCTGTGGCATCTTATTTTACATTTGTGCTTTCTTTGTTTTTATATTATCATTTTATTATTGCATATTAATGTTTCAACAAATATTCACTCCAAAATGTATATTTTCAAATTTATTACTATAAATTAATATACTTGTATTTTGTAATTAAATTTGATTTGATATCTAAACATCTAGTTATCCAATCTTGTATTGCCCCATATAAAAGACAGTACTAAATATAATCTAGTCCAATCCTATCAAGTCCAGTCTGGGATACTAATGGTGCCTGAAATGTATTATTGAGTACGCTTGCAAGTGACATTTGATGTCTTTTAACCGGTAATTATGAGTGGACTGATTAACCTGTGATTTATTTATTTTATTTATATTATCCTTAGTTAGGTTGATGTTGACCATTATTTGCGTGTAATGGTGAATTCTAGTCTTTGTTGGGAGTTTGAGGCAATTCTCCCTGATAGCACACAGAGATGCACTTGCCTTAAGATCATATGGTATCGAAAATGTTCTGCTGACTTATGGGATTCTCTAACAGAATTTGATGATTTAGATTTGATTTACAGGGTTCTGTTTATATTTGTGCCGTCATGTACATATACCAGTCCAAATAATTATAACATTCATTCCGAAAGATAAACTCAAATGTGACATCTTATATCCAAGCAGACACTCGATGAATGCCTGTGATACTTGTTGTTAGTTCCTTTTTCCAAATTCATTAATTCAATAGAGGCATGATGAATCTGTATTGCTTTCTTGATTTGCAGGGACGCCCTTGGTGTACCAAGTGTTGTAGCTGCAATGATTGGCTTATCAATACTCCTTTTATTGGGAGTCCTTGATTGGAATGATTGCCTGAGTGAAAAGTCGGCATGGGATACCTTGGCTTGGTTTGCCATTTTAGTGGGCATGGCAGGCCAATTGACTAATCTTGGTATTGTAACCTGGATATCTGACGGTGTGGCCAAGTGCCTTCAGTCTTTCTCTTTGAGCTGGCCGGCTGCATTGGGTGTTCTTCAGGCATCTTACTTCTTCATCCACTACCTCTTTGCAAGTCAAACTGGTCATGTTGGAGCTTTATATTCTGCTTTTCTTGCAATGCACTTGGCAGCCGGGGTGCCTGGCATGTTGGCTGCCCTTGTTTTAGCTTACAATACAAATCTATTTGGTGCTATAACACATTACAGCAGTGGTCAAGCTGCTGTGTACTATGGAGGTGTGTCTTTCTTCCCCTGCGCTGCATTATGCTTTTTTTGCTTTTGAATTCTGTTCTTTTAATTTCTGTTTTTCATTTGCTTGTATGGAGCTCGAGTAAAAGGGAAACAAGTTTGAATCCTTCACAACCATCTACCCCAAATATTTGAAAAATATCTTCTCTTTCCTCATGAAAAGGTGACTGACAACCTTTTAATTGCTTTTATTTGAAACAGCTGGTTATGTAGACCTTCCTAACGTATTCAGAATGGGCTTTATTATGGCTCTAATCAATGCTATCATCTGGGCAGCAGTTGGAACATTCTGGTGGAAAATTTTGGGTCTCTATTGATTTGATCATCCGCATAAGCGGTTACTGATTTCCTCTGTTCTATGATGTGCTTTAGAGAAATAATTGAGCTCATTGTTTTTGTGAAATAAATTTTTGATAGTTGGCTTAACATTACACGGTGAACTGGTGCGCTCTGAAATATTTTTCAGTGAAATCTGAAATCGCTTCAAATTTTTTTTTTTTGAAGTCCTCGTTTCTACAAAAAGTTTAAAGTCGCTTTCCCCGCTTTGAGAATGCTTCCTTTGCATGGTTACTTTCAAGTTTGCT
Source organism: Swietenia macrophylla (assembly GCA_032401905.1). Lineage (NCBI taxonomy): Eukaryota > Viridiplantae > Streptophyta > Magnoliopsida > Sapindales > Meliaceae > Swietenia > Swietenia macrophylla. The sequence goes on from CP135564.1 coordinate 2,450,748, forward strand.
ATTTTGTTCGGAATCAATGCAAGTTTTCCCCCGCACTCTGGAGAAGTGGCCTTGTAATGTCCTGCATGTGTAAAATCTAGATTGGAGGAATAAACGGATGAAGAGTCAGACGGGGAAAAAAATATCTTTTATTGGGTCAATACCTATCTTTATTTTATGGGATCAATATTTTCCCATTCAGTTTATCTTATATAATAAGATCACTGTATAATGATACTTTATGTAAAAATAAATGATACTTTATATAATTATAAAAAATTATGATTATAATTTGATTAAGTTATAAATAAGAATAAAATTTATATTATAATAAATTATAATTTTTTTTAGATTTTGTTTGATAAAATTTGCATTTATATACTAATAATTATTCGAATATTGTTAAAAATTGATGCTAGAATAATTTTGGTAAATTGAGTTGGTGTAACTAACTTTGGTAGCGTGGTTGATTTGCTAGAGAACGAAGGAAAGGTATCACTTGAATTTGTTATGGATTGTGTTATACATTGTGCAATATTTATAGAATTTATACTTAGAGAAAAATGTTATAGAGAATGTAACTTATATAGGCTTTTAAGATGACTTTGATTATTCTCAATACTATATAAATACATGTACTAAATTTTTGATACTTTGTCTATCTCGATTATGCATACTTATAAATTAGATTTGACAAATTCTATTAATTAATTATTAATATAGTGTATTTTTTATTTTTATATTATCTACATAAATAATAATTAAGTTAAAATAATAATTTTTGTAATTATACGTCCGTTGAATTATAATTTGTTTTATAATAATAAAAGTATGTTAGTCTTAGCATTATTAATTATTACTGTAAATAAATTTTATTGTATATAAATTTAAAGTAATTACTATATTAATAAATTTGTACAAATGATGACATGTACAACTCATTATGTATTTTATAATCACAACTCATTATGCATTTTATAATCACTACCTCAGAATTTGATTTTATACTGCTGACTTTGTTGTATTTGTTGAATTAGAAGTCGTTGCTTGAGCTGGGGAAAACCCGTTTTCTTTTCTAACTAGGAAAACCTATTTTGACCATATGATTGATTGTTGGCTTGATGATAAGGTGGTTAACTAGCAAAACATCGCAGCTTTATGCCTATCATATGGCAGGTAGTGGATGGCTAAACTCGTAACTTTAATAAGCCATACAAAATTTGTAAGAATAAAAGGTTTTCTCACCCTCCATAATTATATAGGACCTCTATTGTGTCTGTAACACACCAATCCCACATTAATTATGAAAGATGGTCTTGACTCTTATATTCAGAGGGCCATTTCATATTTCACGAGACAGAACAATGAGGCTTTAGAAGATTACGTGTTTGGTCAAGTAAAACAATGCCTCGTGGGGATGCAATGAAAAGTGAAGACGCATTCATGTGTGGCCAGTGCCTTAACATATCTACCTCCCCATACTTTCCGCGTTCAACCACAACTTAATTTTTATTTATTTATTTATGTAGACCTTATTACTTTTGTTCTTATTTTTAGTCATGTACACCTACAATTTCAAGAGATTTTACCAATCAACTATTTGGTACAGATAATTTTTCATTTCAAATCTAATATAATCTTGTCAAACCTCAATTATTGAAGCCAACGGTAAAAAAAGTTTTAGCATGTTTTGTGCAAAAAAGGAGTATGTAAATTCAAGAATTCTCAAATTCAAGAATTTTAATTATGCACACAGAGTAACAAAATTTTCCGATGTTTTTGACGTCTTTGTCTTGCACAGATAAAGAAAGTAATATTAGCACTTCTTTTAGAGGCAGATAGACATTTTAAGCTTCATGCGGAGCAAAAACATTGGTTTCATTGATTATACTTGTGCATTGTGAAATCAATATGAGCATTATCTTGGACCCTTAACTTTTTTTAAAACATGTATCTACTATAAGTGAAAGTCTTGGATAAGATAATCCTTGATATGTCATTATATGTCTATCCGATCACATAATAGTACGTGTGATTTTATATATATAATACAATTATGATGGTTAAAAATTTAGTGTTATATTTCTATTTGATACTATATGATTGGATGATAATACAATGACTCAGTGGAAACACTCACCTAAAACTTTCCCTGAAGAAGATTACATTTTGGCAAAATGGCCACAGGATATGTGTTAGTGAAATTAGGTGTAGGTACTCGGTGTAATCAGGTGAGCTGCAATGCAGTTGATTCTAGGAATTTCGAAAGTTGTTAGAACAACTGGGATGCTTTTTGGTGTGGTAGTTAATAAGAAAGATGAGCTGATGAGTTGGCAGCAAGAAGATGAGCTAAATTGAATTCTGTTGCTAAGCTAGATTAAATTCTGTTATAATGAAAAGTTACTTAGCCTAGCATTTGTATAACTACTTTATTTTATCTTGAATATATGATGTGAAATAGTTTAAAATTCTCTAGGATGTAGTATAAATAGATGACAAGTTGTACAGTTCAATTCATTCAACTATCAAATAAAAATTCATATTTTCTTCTCTATTTTTCTTAGCAAACAAACAACACCTCTTTGCGTACTTTCTTGACTTGGTATTAGAGCTAAAATGGCTAACACAAACCTGTCAATTTCAAGCAATTCATTCCTTTTTACAGATCCAATCAAGTTTGATGGAATTAATTACTCGACTCAAAAATCACAAATCTTATAAAGGTAATGGTCTTGAGAATTTTGTTATTGATGAACAAATTTATCCATTGAGATTTAGATTTGAGAGCAGTGAAGGCTATCTAATTGAGAATCCTAAGTTTACTTCATGGGAATGTCAATATCAATTGCTCCTTGGATGGTTGCTATCATACATGAACGAGAATGTAATTAACCTGGTTGTTGGCTAGAAAATTTTAGATGAAGCATGGAAGGCTTTAGCTAAGCAATTTGGATATGAATCCAAAGCTAAAGCTATTCAGCTGAGGTCTCAAATTTAATCGACTAAGAAAGAGGCTTTGACAATAGTTGAGTATTTTCTGAAAATGAAAAATATTTTTGATAATCTTGCACCTTCAGGTTTTTTCTTAACCAATGATGATTTCATTTTGTATCTACTTGGAGGATTAATTGCTGTAATAGTTCTGCTGTTGTGTTTATAATTGGAAAAAGTGAAGATATGAACATACATGACATCTACTCAATTTTGTTGACTCATGAATGTCGAATTCAACAACAAAATTCTAGCAATGTGTTTGCAACATAGGGAGTATTTGTTGCAAACTATTCACAAACAAAAAATGTTCAAAAGAAAGGAAAACAAGGTTATGACTAAAACAATTTTAACCAAGGTGTTATTGCTAGTAGAGGAAGAGGAATGCAAGGAGGAAGAGCTGGTCAAATTGGAAGGAATTGGCCAGGTGGAAGAGGAGCTTTTAGACCCTTTTGTCAGATTTGTAACAAGGCAGGTCACATAGCAAACAAAATGTTTTTATAAATTCAATAGGGATTATATTCCACAATAGTCATACCAACAAAATTGGTCAATTGAATCTCATAAGCTCAGAGCCAATCTCAAGGGTATCCTCCAGCATCTAATCAGCTTAATAAAGCTGCATACATCATTAATACACAATGAGAAGGAGTTGCTGCTGATGAAGGATGGTACTTAAACAGTGAAGCAACTCATCATCTTACTGATAATTTCAGTAACTTGAACATTCAAAGTAGGTGTGCTGGTTTAGAAAAATTAATTGTTGGCAATGGTGATGAATTGAACATAACTCATTATGGTTCAGCTGTTGTATGTTCTTAAGGTATAACAAACTCATATAAACTTGTTTTTTCACTTGAATAATGTATTGTGTGTACCAAAAATAGTATTTCTCAATTGACCTCTAATAATGATGTTATTATTAAATTTTTTGGTACTTGTTATATGATTAAAGACAAGAAGAGGAGAGTGCTGTTAAGAAGTTTGACTAGAGGGGACTGTATAGGCTTCAATTAGCATGTTCATCACATCCTAAAAACTATAAACTCAATTTTGCTAAGTTTGCTAAAATTCCAATGTTTATGCTGTCTTCGTTAGGATCATTTCATACTTTCAATAAAAGTGTTACATGCCACAATTGTTTCATTGATCAAGAAAACATAGAATCTCAGTTGTTAAAGTGTCATTTATGTGTTATCCCTTATTTTTCATTTAGATCTAGTCTATATTCTCAAGCATTTGTCAGCTTTATTGCATCATCTACTGATTTATATTATTAGAGGTTTGGTTATCCAAATCCTTGAGTTATTCAACTTGTACTAAGATCATGTAAGTTGGCAAATGTTATCAATAAAAATTCTTCATTTTCGTTGTGTAACGCTTGCTGGTTAGGCAAGAATTATAGATTGTATTTTTCACAAACCAACATCAAAACAATTAAGCACTTAGAAATTGTTCATGTTGACATTTGGAGCCTTTTACCATTATATCTATTGTAAAAATTTCGATATTATATATGCTTTGTTGATGATTTAGTAAATATTCTTGGATGTTTCTCCTTAAACTGAAATATGAGGCCTTATCTATCTTTACTCAATTCAGACTTCTTGTGGAGAAATAACTTGATTGCCAAATGAATTCTTTTCAATCAGATTCTGGTAGAGAGGGGGAAAGGGTAGGGAGCGGCATTTTTGGCATTTTTTTAATTATCTAAGGTCTAATGCCATTCAATGTAGATTCACTCATCCTTTTACTCACCACCAAAATGGGGTGGTAGAGAGAAAATATAGAAGCATTGAAGATTTGAGGTTAACATTATTTGCTTAAGCATTAATGCTACTACAATATTGGTGGGAATCCATTCATACAACCACTTACTTAACATATTACCAACTTTTGTTCTACATAATATTTCACTTTTTCAAAAACTTTACAATTGCTTACTTGATTATTCTTTTCTCAAGGTGTTTGGCAGTGCTTGCTATCTTTATCTTTAATACTATAATACTTATAAACTTACTTTCCATTCCTCTTGATATCTCTTTTTAGGTTATTGTCCATTAAATAAAGGTACAAGTGCTTGCATTCCTTGGGCAGATTGTTCATAGTTGGAAATGTTGTTTTTGATGAATCTAAGTTTCCATTTCAATCAACCTTTATGTCATCTCAGTTAAATTCATCTTGTTCATCTCCAAATGTTACTACTTCTGACTTTCCTTTTGTTTCTTCTTTATTATCTATTGTTACAACTTCTACTTTATCATTTTCTTCTTCACCCCCTTGTATTTGATATTAGTCATAATCTAAAGGTCTTCCTCAGCCTTCTCCTCAATAAGTACAAGTAAACCTTCCACTTCCTTTTTCATTTGATATTCATCTTGTGAAGACACGATTTAAGTATGGCATTATGAAACTAAAAACTTTTCTTGTCAATTCTTCCATTGTTTCTGAACAAAAAATTACAAAACAAGCTTGCAAATTCTTGTCTGAAAGTCTGCTATGCAGGAATAATTTAATGCTTTTGTAGAAACAAAACATGAGAGCTAGCTCTTTTCTCATCCCAGCATAAAGTGGTGGCTAACAAGTGAATTTTTAAAGCTAAATACAACTCTAATAGGACTGTATTTAAATATAAAGCTTGATTAGTGGCTAAAGAATTTTTATAGAATCTAGGTGTTGATTTTTTTAAAAATACTTTTAGCCTAAATATGAAGGATTCACAGTGTGAGTGGCTATTATTATTGCTGTGATGAATGGATGGCATATCAGACAAGTTGATATTAACAATGCATTCTGTAATGATTGTCTTATTGAAGATGTTTTCATATCTTAGCCTGAGGGCTTTGTTGACCGCATGTTTCCTCAACGTCTCTGCAAGCTCAATAAAGCCTTATATGGCGTAAAGCAAGCTCCAAAGGCCTGGTACGACTTGCAGCGCTTTAAACATATTGGGGGCTTACAATATGCCACCTTAACTAAGCCTAAGCTTTATTTCTCTGTAAACAAGCTAAGTCAGTTTTTGTTTGCCCTTACTTTAGCTCATTGGAAGGCTTGCGGTTTTTCATTATCTTTAAGCAACATCAACATATGATTTTCATTTCTCCTGTGGCGGTCAGTATAATATCTAGGCTTTTGTAGATGTTGATTGGGCTTATGATACTGATGATAGAAAGTTTGTGCGAGCTTATGCTATCAATTTTGGTAATAATTTGGTGTTTTGATCTTCAAAAAAGCAAGAGGTAGTCTTTCGATCTGGTACTGAGAGTGAATATCATGCATTGGCAGTAGCAACTACTGAGATCTCTTGGCTGCAACCTTTGCTTAGTGACCTGAGATTTCTTCCTTTAATTCTCCTATCTTATGATGTGGTAATCAAAGTGTAGCTGCACTTGCAAAGATTCTTGTTTTTCATACAAGATCCAAGCTAATCGGGCTTAATATGCATTATATTTAGAACAGGGTACTTAGTAAGTCTTTGAATATTCGTTATATTCCCTCTGAAAAATAGGTTGCTTTGACCAAGCCTTTGTCATGTTTTCAGTTTTCTTATTTTTGGCGTAAGCTCAAGGTAGTTCCTCGACCTTGAGCTTGAGGGGGGATGTTAGAGTAATCAAGGTACAAGTACTTAGTGTTATCAGGTATAAATACTTAATGTAATCAGGTACAGGCACTTAGTTAATCAAGTGAGTTGTAATGTAGCTGATTCTAGAAATTTCAAAAGTTGTTAAAACAAGTGGGAGGCTTTGTGATATATAGGCAACAAGGAAGATGAGCTGATAAGCTATAAGAATAGAGATGAGCTGAATTGAATTATGTTACTAAGCCATATTAAATTTTGTATAGTTCAATTTATTCAACTACTTAAATAAAATTCAGATTTTCTTTAAATTTCTTCTCAATTTTTCTTAGTGAACAAACAATACCTCTTTAATTACTTTCTTGATTGATATGAAGTTATTGGTTGTGCTTGTGGTTTATTCAACATATGTAAGGTATAACTAATGCTAAATCACTTTAGGTCTGTAATCAGCAAGCATTTGAATTTGTGTGAATGGCAATAACATACATGCAATTACATTTGTTTTGTGCATATGCATGAATTCATGAGTGGATGATTAAGAAAAGGATACATTCCAAATTAGGATTTTCATTAAAAATTATTGTGCAAGGTGTTCTTAGCACTATCCACGATGGCTGAGGTAGTCATGGACGATTTAATGCATAAAATAGTAGGAATGGCATTTAATCGAGTAACTTCATTTCTACACACAAGTCTTGCATGATCTGTAACGTCAATAAGGTTAGAATCCCGTAGGATAAAATTACAGATCTCGTTGGATGAATAACTAATAAAAACATAAACATACCTTAAGCTAGTCAAGTTAAACTTTCTAATGTTCATAGTTGTCCTGGCTGTTTTGTTAGTAATATTGTTAGGGAAGAAAATACAATCATAATAATAGCAACTTAGCAATGGGATCTATTGAGGAACTTGTATTTTGAGTCGCAAATCTTCTTTAAAGTTGATAATAACTTGGGATAAACTTTTTTAGCCTCTTTTGTAAGGACCAGTTTGAAGTATCCTTTTATAAAGTAAATGTACCTGAAATGCATTTTCAAAGGCTTAAGACTCGTGCTATCTTTTAAAAGTATTTTTCTTGTATATTTTAAGATGATCTTTATTTTATTTACTTTTAATTTTTGGGCCAACACCACTTTTGCAATAAAAGCACTACATTCTACACTACCCATGGTCTGACGTGGTGACTTAGTGTAGTGTGTATGGCCAAACTCATGATTAGTGTTAGGCAATTTAGGCCTCGCTTCAGAAAACCTGCCTTGTCTTACACATAGGGCAATAACTTGCATAACAGTTAGAGCGTGTTGCCCAGCACCTCCATGGAATGTCCCACCGGCGTTGAGTTGTACATTGTAAAGTAGTGAAATAAGCGCACGGCGCAAACAATGCAATGGTGACTACACACCAAGCAGGAATGAAATTAATATCCACGACATTCTTAGGCCTTTCTCACCATATTAGAGTAGCCTATTTCTTGATCGGGTGAAAAAGTGTCCAACTCGAGTTGCTCAGAGCATGTCTCTTGCCATGTGAAAATTAATTTAGCCTGCATGATAAATTATTAAAAACCGTGGTTAAAAAATCTGAGCGATAAAAAATTAAGTTATAACGATATCTTATATGACATAATATATACGTATAAATTTAAAGCGGTAATTGTCCACCACTTTGAGACAACAGTAGGACATGATAATTATCGGCGTGCAAGCATAAGCAAATGCTCATCGATATAATGGTATAACAATATACCAACATACCATAATTAGTTGCAAGCATAAATTGATGTTTTGCAATTATAATGAATAGACCACTTACAGTATCTTCTAACTGTGAGTTTGGATTGAAGATAAAGTGGAGCAGGTTACCGAATGCGTCTTTATGCATGCATTCGGGTCCAACCACTGTAAGTACTTGGCATACAAACGATTATTGTAGGTCATTAAAGGATTTATAACTAAGTCAATTAGATTTGACATAAAAATTTACTAGAAGAGGCCGACCGGTGTCCTTTTGATGGAATAGCGTACAAGCTCTGATCGTATGGATTCTTTTGAATACTCGAATAAACCGACTTTCGTAATGTACTAGCATAGGCTTGATGTGGAAGTCGACTAGTGCGATATTTGCACCGTCATGCAAATTCTCTCTTATACACAACAAGATGCAAATTTCATTAAATTTTGTTTAAACAAAGGGACTGAGTTTTCCTTTGTAAATTAAACGTGGTCAAATTTTGTTTCATAACATAAACAAGAAAAATACTTCAAATATAATTGTCTAATTATACCATTAGTAATCACAATAAACACAAGGGCTTTAGACTCCCTTATTTATAAACATCCTGCTAAGCCCCTAAACATTCTATTAAACTCTTGCCCTAGGTCTTGAATATCATGTCATAGATTTTGGATTTCTTTAGTAATTCCTTCAAAGTAGGATAGTATGTCCCTATGAAAACCATCATCAAAATATGGTCTGCACTATTCATAGGCTGTACCTCCTAATGGTTATCCAAGTGTATGTCTTGATTGCTGTGCGTCCTATCATTACTATGACAAACATGAATACATACGGTTACACTTCACAGACAAGCAAACTTAGATATTAAAAACCATACCTACGGTACGTCAAATTTAAATATGTCGGTAACATTAATATCTACATGACCCCGTGTGTAACTTAGCATGAACTGCACTAGGGTTTCTACTACAAACGACTGGATCTACAAATAAGCTACTCATATGGATCAATTGCCAGATATAGTAACGACCCATCTTTTTGAGCTTTGACATTAATATGGAAGCATACGAGATTGTTGTAGAAAATATAGGGTCAAATTTAGGAGAATGTATATTCACTAGTTAAACCATGAGTAATTTGGCCTATCACTGCCAATCGCCATAATTAGATCGGATTGACATAAAAGTATCAATTTTTAGCTATGGACGACATCTAATTTCTCTCTGTTAAAATTACACAAAAAAACTATTATTACCCAAAACTAGTAAAACAAAAATTATGCAAGAAATTTAAAGAAAAATGGTTCCGAATTGATTTAATTGAATTGGATTTGATAGTTCAGATCGCACAGTGAACTTAAAATTGAGTCCATTGCAACAATTGTTGTGACATATTTGATTTATCTAAAAAAAATTTCTACATATGAAAAATTGATCTGAAAAAATGTTACACAAATCTTTAATTTTATTTGATTTTTTAGACGTCAATCAGTTTTCAAATCATGAAATTAACATAAATAAGTCATAATTTACAAAATATACATTTTTTCATGGAAAAATCTCCTAAGTTCTCCAAAATTTAAGTAATATAGGGTTGGGAGAATGGGGATGATTGCGGGTGAATATACAAAATTTGATTTTGTGATTTTCTAACATTTGCAAAACATGGATATAAGCAGGCAATTTTGTCTACAAGTTGTAAAATTGAGTAAGTTGGTAAATAAAATAAAATAAAATAAAATAAAATTGACTACTTACATAAGTGGCTTTAATAATAAGATTATTTTGGCAATTTTTTTCTATAGCCGCGCTAAATGTAGTGGGAAAACTTTTTAAAAGATTGGAACCTTTGGCTTTCATGTGGACTATCGGATTGGACGAAAATCATTCAGACGATTCGAGTATAGCACGTTAAGGTATGAAGTTACAATAAAGGTATAATCATTGTGTATTGTAACTTTATTCAAAATATATATTAATATAAATTCAATAATAATCAACATAATTAATTTGAAAAAATTTAATGCAAATTATTTTTATTAATATTTTTTTAAGTCAAATATCTACTAAGAATATATTTATGCGGTAGAATTCCATAGCACAAATTAAAATTTTGAATTTATTTAACGGAAGGAGTCTATCTCGATTGGAAGAAATCTTCTCCCACTCTAAATCAGACAATTGAACGTGACTCTACTAAATGTTATAAACACTAAATAATTTAAATTAACTCATATGCAATTTAAAAAGAAAAAAGTTTGTTTTACATTTGATGGTGGTGATTTCTCTTTAAATGATTAATATTTTCGACTTATTTTTCCAGATTTCAAGTGTGCATTGAATTGTTTTATGTTTAATACTTGCATGTTTAAGGTTTGATGGTAATCATTCAAAGAGTATGGACACAAGTTTCAATTTAACATTGGTTTCATGCTTGATGGTCTTGATTGGCGGGTTAGCATTTGTTCATGTTTCAAGTCATATGTTCTAAGATTTTGGTGTGCAAAAAATAGTTTCAAGTTTAATATTCAAAGGTTTCAGATTTGAGGATACAAGTTTTAGGTAGTTGATCAAGAGTTTCATGTTAATATTTGTTTCATGTTGGATGACATTAGTCGTTGGAGATGGCAAACAAGCCTAGGTAAAACTTTGGAGATCAACAGTGCCATATATCCGAATTCAGAAGGCCGGCATTTTAATTGGATCAAACATTGCATTTTTCATGTATGAACTTACAAAAAATCAGTTTCTTTGGGTTTAAATTTATACGTGGGAGGTGACATATCATCCCACTTATTTATGTGGAAGTTAATGAAGGCCAAGAAAATTCAGATCTCATTACGAAAGTAAGACTACGTCCATAAAAAAACCAAGAAATCCAACCCAAGCATTCGTCTCCATTTGCTAATGACATATAAAGATTACAGCTGGATGAACAAACAATTCAGTTTGTTACAAGGTCTGCATAGCAGCAAGGACACCAACAAGCTGATGACAACATCGTCCAGAATTATTCCAAGTCCTATAGCCGGTAGATGATGTTTTGTTTCTTAGGGTTTTGATTGTACAGCAAATGTTTTCTTATGATTAGCAATATCTTGAAGAGTATATATTCATACTTTCCATGTATTTTGTAGTTAAGACGAAAATACTGTTTCATCGAATACATAGAACTCGAGTTCATTTGAACCAAAAACACTTTGTTTTCCATTATCAAAGTTGGTATCAGAGCAAGTTTACTATCCTATCCATGATGACAACTATTTCTTACCATTTGAGAAAAAAATCGTAAAACAAAAATCAGAAACTTAACTAAATTCGCCGCCACTTGGTCCCTTTATTCAAAATATTATCGTCTTATTCTTCGCCGCCGTCCCTCTGTTAAGAGTTTGCAATTTATGTGTGTGCAAGATTTTAACGTGGACTTAAATGAATTGTAAGTTTTGTTAAGTTTTTAGGTACAGCGGCTTTTCTTTTCCTTGATTAGTTTGATAAAAAAAAAATAAATAATATGATTATTTTCTTAGATTACCTTAAAAACTTTGTTATTTTATAAAATTTCCCAAAAAAAATTGACACAATATGCAACTTTATCTTTTCTTTTTTACAATTATCTTACTCCATTTTTCTTTTGATTTCAACATACAAGATATTATCAAGTTATACAATTTTATGGCAAAACAATGATTTATAGCACTCTCTAAAATCCACTATTATTGTTGTTATTAACTCGATATTCATCTAAATGAATTCAAAATCTTCTCGCATGCATGTTTTTAATGATTATTTTGTCTTTTTAGGCAAAATTGGAGTAAGATTCTTACAACCCTGATGAATTATGTTTTATATTTTCTTTGAAAGAAAATAATGTTAATTTTACATTTTTATTTTAGTATTGATACTGTTGGTTAATAAGATTAATTTTTTATTGCCAATGAAAGTTGAGTATTGAAATAGAAACATAGCTGTATAAGATTTTTGTTTTGGTTATGTTTTCTTTATTTAACATTAAATTTATGTTGGTTATGTAACTCCCTAAATCTAACAAGCATCGCAAATATTGAATTAGGACACACAACTACTTAGACATATGCTAAATTTAAAAATTACAACTATTCTACTAAAATACTTCATTATTATAAATTTTATTAATTTAAAATTTTGAATATGCTCAACCATCATAATCTAATCAAAATAAAATAAAAATCCTAAAGTAAGCTCCATGATACAAATTTATGAATGCATTTACAGAATTTATTTATTGTCTATAACATAAATAAATAAAATCTTCATTACTATTCTTCAAATTAAGCCATCACATATACCAAGCTAAATAATTTATTCTACAAAAGTAAATGACGAGTGTTAAGTTGTCAACTTGATAAGTAATACCATTCATAACAAATGTATAGAATTGTTTTTATTTTCAGATGTATAAAAGATTCACAAGCCATTCATATAAAAATTATACGAAACACAATTCTAAGTAATTTTTCAAAATAAATAGAAATTTAATGTTCATAAACTTTTATAGGCCAAAATCATATTTCATAAAACATGAAGCATATAAATATCTATTAAAAAAATATATTTAATTTACTCATATTATATAGTGTCACTTATACCCTTGGTGACTCGACCAATAAAATAATTAGAATTTTGTGTATACTCAGAACAAAATACTAGCTAATTCAGGCAGATAGATATATCAATCGTGGTCGAATAGAATTGAAATCAAAATATTATGAACAGATGAGCTAGAATATTTTATTGCACTTGATCAATTCTAAATTATTTACTAACATTATGCTTGCATTGATTTATTTAAAAAGTATTTAACACATTTTACAATTAAACATTGACTCCTATACAGCAATTAATAAAATATTTAAAATTATTCTAATATTATAAAGAACTTATAACATAGATTCATTTATTTAATAATCAATTGTCTTTTAAATATTTGAGTCAAATAATTTATGACATAATATATTTTCATAATGCAAAAATAACCCCATATATAATGAATAGAATTATTATCTCAAACCACACTAAAATCTTTAACTATCTTAAACTATGGTTCAAAGATTCTAAGCTTCTTATTATAACAAACCATCTCATCAAAAATACTTAAAATAACACATAGGTAAATTTTTACATAATTTTATTATGACTACACTAATTGCTTATGAACCCTAAACAAAATTACTTATCATATCTAAATTTTAACTCCTATTTTATAAAATAGATCAAGTTAAAATTTTACAAATTTATTGAGCATACCTATGGATATCATATATAAAAATTATTTGACATTTTGAGTTCAAAAATAATTTTAAAATAATTAGTTTTCATAAAAAAAAATAACATGTCCAAATTATTTTAAAAATGTAGATATCTCAATAGAAAATTTATAACTATTTAAATACATTTTCCAATCTTATACAATTTATAAACAAAATATTAAACATTTATACAAATTACCATAAAAATTTTTATAATTTTTGAAAGCTTTTTGATATTTAAAATAATAACTATTTTAGAAAATATGAACTTATCCATACGATTTCAAAATTGAGATTCACTCACTCATAAATTTATAAATTTTAAAATATATTTTTAAAAATCAAGAAATTAAAATTACAAATAATAAACATATATACAAAACATTATATAAAACTTTTTAATTTTTTAAAGGTCATTTCCCACAAATAAATTTTATTTTACACTTAAATTGCAAAACATATAAAATTCTAAATTCCACAAGCTAACTTCAAAATTTTATATAAAATTAAATTCTCATTCAATTTAGTAAAACAAAATTCTATGTTCTCCTTATCATGTGAGAACTCAAATTGATAGACAACCTTGACATAATTTTTATTAAAACAATCCTATTGATATTCTATTGATATTATGCTTAGCAAAAATATATAGTCATAATACAAAAAATTCACTACTATAATATAATTTAAACAAAGTATAGTTTAACACTATTCTATGAACATTAGTTCAAGGAATTCTATTTGATCTATTCCCAAACAATGTAAAAAAAGTTAATCCTAAATTAAACTTAAACAAATGAAACAACATAATTAAAAAAATAATTAAAAGATACCTCTATTAATTAAAAGCTTAAGCACCCACAAACACAAGCAAAAATCTTATGTTTTGTGTATTAAAAAGATGGAGGCAGAGAGGTAAAACAAAATAGCTTTTTATGTGTTATTTAAGAAAATAAGAAAACCTAGTATATGAAATATTTACCAAATATATAACATAAAAATAATAAATAAATCTTTTGTTTTAAACAAGTAAAATCCTTTCCTATCACATCATATGTTTAAAAAAATATTTAACAATATTAATCCAAATAAATAAACAAATCTTTTTATTCAATTAATACAATCCTATCCTAATAACTTTTTATGTTTAAAAAGGATATTTATCATTAAAATAAATAAATAAATCTTTCAGTAAAACAAAATAAAATCTTAGTCTTATTAGAATATTACTATTTAATAATAAAAAATAAAAAATAAATCTTAACTTTATCAATTCTTACATTGAAAAATTTCTGATAAATTATATGCTTAAATCGAACAATATTAGCTCAGTTGTTAGGTTTAGACTATTACATTTAGTAATAGAGCTGACTCATGACCTGATCTATAAACATTTTATTTTATGATATATTTTTTATTTTGTGAAGTATCTGTTATGGCCTTTTTACGAAAATGTCAAAATCTAAAAGATGGGAGAATGTCGCGTCTCATATTGCTAATGAGTAAATCTGAATTATATTTTATATAACTTGAATCCTTCTAACTTAATAGATGCATTTTGAATTATAAAGTTCAAAAATAAATCCTTAATGGACTATGTGCTCAAAGTAAATAAAATCCTCGATTATTAAACCTAAATTGTTATAGGCTAGCATCTTTATACTACAACAATACTTAATTTTAAAATATTGACACTAACAAGAACCACTAGTCTTATAGTTTCATCAATAAACAAGCTGTATTAATAAAAAAATATATATAGGAAAAAATAATTAATATAATATGGTGCATTATTGCTTAAGATGAATCTTGAAAGAAAACCAATAATTTGAAGGGAATAAGTACTAGCTAATCATTTTGCATAATCTTAAGAAACTTTGGAAATTAATTGAATTTAAAATTTTACTTGCATTTCTGATAATGTTTGCATGTGTGTGTGTGTGTGTGTGTGTGTGTGTGTGTGCAACTTGGATTGGAAAAATATGTGGAATATGGAAATGAATGAGTTGTTAATTGTTAAAGCGTGACAACTTTTTAATTTATGGTTTCAAGGTTAACAAGAGTTGTTAATTATTAAGGTTTCAGAAAATTTCAATTAAGGGCTTCAATGTTAATAATCTCAAATGCATTCTGTAAAATGTTTCTATTCTCTTTTTTGTAAGATGAACCTTTCACTTCAAAATTTAATATGTTGCGTTGCTTTGTTTTTCTAATGAAATGGTCTATTCGATGCTTCTTATAATAGTACTAGGGTCAATTGTTATGGTTACATATTTAGGCACAAGAGAGATCCCGAAGTTGAATTGAAAAGAAAGAAATGAGGAATAAATTTGAGTTTTACTTAGAAATAATAAATAAATTAGGACATTTTAATTTTTTATGTAATCAACTCCCAGTAAAAGAAAAATGTAAATGGAAGACAAGGACTTTTTACAATACTTTTTACAAAGTCAGATTACCACAAATCACATGAATGGTATTTATAAACTATCAAGTTTGAGTTTGTTTGATGAAATACACATGTTAGTATAAAATATGCATGAGAGAACAGCTGAACTGGGAGAGTAGCCTATGAACGAAATTTCTCAACAAGTTTCTGAGAATAGACCAGGATACATCAAGGGTTTACAAGAAAATACTCATATGTTGGAGTTTTCTTTGAAAAAAAATGCAAATCCTTAGGAGGAGGCCTCGACTTCAACTAACCCTTCTGTTTCTCCTCCATGATTTCATTTGCAATCTTGGTTACTTGGATGTTTATATTTTGTCTTTCATATGCAATATTTTTGTTGTTTTTATGGAACGATATTTATATATAATTTGGTGGCCTAATGTGAGTCTACATTATTTTAAATTTATTAGTAAACTTTTTTCCAGCTTCAGAAACTAAATAATTAGTTGCCATTTACATTATTTTGCAATCAACTAAATTTCATACTGCATCTTCTTTCAAAGTCGGAGATTTGGCCTATTTACAACTATTCGCCACAGAATGTGTTTCATACACACATGCTTTTCTGTTTCAATCAATACATGTTTTATTTCATTGCTTAATTATTTGTCCAACCAACAGAACATAATAACATTTTACGTATTTAATCATAACCAGCCGCTGAAAACACACAAACGCAAACAAAAGATAACAGAAATTATGTTATCACATCTGTAGCCCGCCGGAGCCAATCAACTTCGTGAAGCCAAAAGTGATTGCCATTGCCATCCAGCCTCCCATCAAAACCCTAGCACAGGATTTCACCATCGGAGTCCTCCCAAGCACTGCTCCTACTCCTCCGAACACCAGCAGCGCCATGCTCACCACTACAACAACGACAGCCAGCCTCACTTTATGGTTTGTTATAAACGCGGAACCCAGCAACGGCACGGCCGCGCCTATGGAAAAAGCAAGGGCGGATGCCATTGCTGCCTGCGCCGGATGTGGCAATGCTTCCCTCTCAGGCTGATCTTGTTCATAATTCTCTTCATTTTCACCTATTCTTTTGTGATCCCTCTTCATTTGAGCAATTTCTATGTCTCTCTGAGTGTACACGGAGACAAATTCTCCTATTGCCATACTGCAAGCACCGGCGACTAAGCCAGCGAAACCAGCGAGAAGCATGGCTTTGATGTCAGTTTTAACAGCGCCAATACCCATCATTAAAGAGGAAACAGATACCAGACCATCGTTGGCACCCAATACAGCAGCTCGAAGCCACTGTGACCTTTGAGAGTAGTCAAATTCAGTATTTTCGGGAGCCGTAGACTGGTTTTTTTTCTCAGGATCATTGACATGATGAATTGACATTTCTAGATTAAGTGAAGATTGTTGCTCAAGAACTACTGCTCTAGGGGAAGCCATCTATCAAAAAGGAAACTGAAAGACTAATAACGGAGAAGATAACAAGGAAAGAAGAATGCTAGCTTGTGGAGGACACACGCCATTCCAGAGGTTAATATTTATAGGCATTTTCAACCATTAGTGGCTTTGGTGTGTGAAAATTGGCAAATAATAAACAAATAACAGTATGAGCGGGCGATATAATTAAGTAAGAGATACCTTCATTATCAGAGTGATGATGCAACAGCATAACAGTACATAACCTATAAGAAAGGCACAGACATTACGAAAGTAAGAGAAATAAAAGAAAATTGTGATAAGTATGGGGTCTCCTATTTTTACGAAACTGTTGGACTATATGGACTGCAACTAATGAAACATTCATGTCATAGAAGATGATGCACTGTAACTCCACCCTAGTTATTAGTTTAAGTGTTTTAATTAAATATTTAAATTCATATCTATGGTTGTTGCTATTCCAACGCTTTTTTTAAGTTTTGAGGAGATATTTCTCAAACAGCGTAGTGTTTTCACGTTTAAGATTTTGTGCTTCATCGACGCCAAAACAATTCAGTTACATATAATTTCCATTAAATTAAAAATCATTCTGTATTAATGTAGTATCAATAAAACATGTTAATCAATAAATTAATAATACATTAATTCTTGAACACGGATTGCTGAATAGGAAGGCACTTGAAAATTGAAATAGAAGAATCAGTCGTACAGAAGAAAATTTAACTATAGGAAGTGGGTATTCCACACGAAAGGAAACTATAATATTATTTTATTGGAAGCGTGTGTTTTCCGCACCGGAAAGCTGCCAATATAGAGTTCCTAGTCAATAAATTTAGAAGAAAAATATATTACTTAATGCATTGTATTGTGGTATATTAATGTTAATGACTCGTACACCAGAAGTGGGAATGCATGATCATCATATTAAAATTTTAAAGGAAGTGTGCAATCCACACGAAAGCCACTGCCTGCTCAAATTAAACTCACTATTTCACTGAACATGACCTTCCACTAGTCTATATAAGGTTTTCTTTTCTTGTTTTGGTGGGGCATACAATCCAATCTAGATATCTTTGCATTCTGCTTTGGTGGATTTTTGTTCATTTAAAACCATATAGAATTTGCATGGATCATTAATTGTTTTGTGGGCACATCTTTTCCGACGGGACACTTACAAATCCACATGCTTACATTCTGTCTTTGCTTGCCCGTTTAGCCAGTAATGTTTGACGTATTGAATTTTATATATAGGGGAGTTGGATGTATTAAATAAAAAATAATAATAAAATTCTATAAGCAAAATTTGATAATAAAAAAACATTTAATTATGGAACAAATCCAATAAAAGGGTAAATGATATTTATTCACTTACTTTTTTCTACAATAAATCTCTTTTCTTTTTTTCTTTTCTATTATACTCTGTTACTCCTCTTTTGTTTTTGAGTTTTGTATAGTTTGATGTTTTTATTCCTAGTGATGCAGGCTAGAATTTGGTTTTTCTTATTAATTTCGGTCATCTTGACATTTATTTATTTATTTAAAATAAAAAAATGAACAATAAATCTCTCTAGTATTTTTTTAAAAATAATTTATTTTTATATATAATTTAATATTTTTACCTACCAAAGCTTTTAAAATTTAAAAAAAAATTTATAGAATTATTATCATCTAATTACTCTTTGATAGAAGCACGAGTGAAACAATATGCATTAGACTATAACATAGTATACTCTTACTTCCATCTATAATTTTATAGATAGAACGCGTGGAGTTCTTTTTAAGCTCTTGCCAGCCGCACAACCGCCGTCACTGCCACTTGTCACCATATTCAACCGCTGACGTTCACCAATCAAATATCACAGATAAATTTTAGTTATGCATATTGTATTACATTATAATATTGTCAAAATTAAAATAGTCAAATGATAATAATAATTCCTTTTATATTATAAATTGAGTAAAAATATATTTTACCCCTCTATCATTAATATTAAATGGATCAAACAACAATTAAAATATACTTTTCAGTTTAATACACGCCGTGATATTACTATAATCAGAGTAGTTAAAAAGTAGGAAATCAAATTTTAATTGTAAAATTTAATAAACTTTTGGACTTTGGACATTTAGACCTACTCACACATGAGATGGATCCCATAAATCTCCCCATTAGCTCATGTAAGGGGCTCAACCAAGCCTGCTTTCTACTTACAGCTTTTTAGCTTCTCCTTGGGGAATGGCTTTGTCATCATGTCTGATCCATTCTTTATTGAACTTTCTCAAGTTGTAACTACTTCTTCTCAAGCACGTCTTGTATCCAATGATATCAAACATCAATGTGCTTGGATTGGGAATGGTATGTTGAATTCTTTGCTAAATGAATAACACTTTGACTATCACAGTAAACAACATATTTCTATTTTTTCACACCCAACTCTTGTAGAAATTTTTTCATCCATAAGGATTCTTGTAAGCTTTTATGATTATAATATACACTACTTCTGTGGTAGATAGGGCAATATATTACTAAAGTTTGGACTGTCATGAGACTACTCCCCCTGTAAAGGTAAACAAATATCCTTATAACGATTTTCTAGAATCAACACGTCCTGCTAAGTCTGCATCTGTATACACTTGTAACATAGGTTTATCACCACCAAAATATAAACATATCTTGGAAGTGCCTCTAAGATATATGAGAATCCATTTTACTACTGTCCAGTGTGCTTCGCCCAAATTAAAGATAAATCGATTGACCACTTGATAAGAGGTATTTATATACATGAAATGGAAACTTGAACATGATATTTTGAACTATGTTTTTGAGATTTTTATGAAGCATTAACATATTTCTTGTTTGATTTTGATGGTTAATGAAAGAATAAGAACTTAAGAAGAACTTGGAGTCAACAAACGTTGAATGGGGAAATATTGGTAAAGAAATATGAAGTAATGAGCAGTAAGTAGAGACTTCAAAGCTGCTGCACTAAAAACATTAGGGCCCGTCAAGGATTTTTTTTTAAATTTTCTTCATTTCTTCATAAATATAAAAGAGAAAAATGTTTGTTTTGAGGAGACTTAGATTTAAGGAAAAAGGAGAATGAAATCAAAGAGAGAAAGGTAAGAAGAACCATATAGATGAAGACTTCAAGCTTATGATTAACAATTCTGTCTAAGTTTCATTCTTTCTTGGTTTTTCTTATGTTTAAGAACTTAATTCATTTGTTCTATTTTTAGTTTCTTACATCATAAACTACATTCATTATTTTAGGGTTAAGATGCAGCTAAACTATGATTAATGGATGTTTATTTATTTAAGTTAATTGGAATTATATTATTTGGTTGAGTATTTATTTTGTTCTTGATGCTCTTAATTATATTGGTCATTGATTAGATAATTTGATTATATATTTATACCCTAAAAAAGATATTGGATGGTTATGACCGTAAGAGAAATACAATTAAATCTAAATAAGATAGTGATATACTTACATACTTGATGTAATTTATATATAGAATCTGTGTACTTAATAAATTTTTTGTTATTTGAATTCACATAGTAATAAAGTAAATTAACAATTTAGAGATATTTTCATTGTCATCCTAAAAAAAAGTCAATGAATAAATTTAATAATTCTTTATTATCAATTATATATTCAATATCAATTAATGAAAATAATAAATTAAGTTTTGATTGATTTAGGTAAAATTAAATACCCTAAAATTCTTTTTATTTTATCACAGTCCTTATTTTTATTTTGTATTAGTTCAGTTAAGGATAAAACTAATATTTAATTCGTTCAAATAACAATAAGAGTAGTTAAAATCAGTTGTTAAATTTTTATATAAATAGTACTTGTGAGAATGATACTCAACTTATCTTTGTACTTGTTAGCAATAACATGCACTTGTATTTGCATATTGTTGACAACATATTTTTGGAGTATTGTTAGGGACTATTTTATATAAATTGTCTAATATTAAAGAAAGCTATTTTAATGTTTACTTTGAATTTTTAATTTTATTTAATTTGTTTATTTGCTTTATTTTTTTCTTCAGACATTTCCAACTATTCTATGTGAAGTGGAAGGAGTACTTAACTTTTGCTGCTTGATTCTAAAATTAAAGAAACTATTTGACTAAATAGAAAGGAGAAGATAGAAAAAACTTGACAATTAGATGCAACGATTGGAAATCTTAGAGAAGTGGATGATAACAGGACATTGCGTGATTAAGCCTCGCCTACAGTTATAAACAATGTATTAGGAATAACTCATTCAGTAGCTTAAGCTAATAACTTTGAGATCAAGCCAGCTATTATTCAGATGGTCACAGTAAATCAGCTTAGGGATTCCCACCATAATGATCTCATGCATTACATTTCAAGTCCTTTTGGAGATTTGTGATAGATAACAGGACATAACAGAGTTTCATATGATGCTATCTAACTAAGAGTGTTCCCATTTTCTCTTCGAGAAAAGGCTAAAAGCTGGCTAAACATTTTGCCAATAAGAAGATTATAACATTGACGAATCTAGCACAAAACTTTTTGGTAAAATTCTTTCCACCTACAAAGACTATGAAGGTGAAAAGCAATATTACTACTTTCACTCAATATGATATGAGGTTGCTTTATAAAGTGTAAAAAAGGTATAAAAAGATGTTGAAAAGGTACTCGCATCATAACTTTCTAGGATGGCTACAAATTCAAACATTTTACAATGGATTAGGAAGTTCAACTAGAACTTTAGTAGATGCCACAACAGCTGGTGCATTGATGAGTAAGACACATAATGATGCATATTCATTACTTGAGATGATAGTCACTAATGCCTATTACTGATCGTTTGATCATTCTGCACAAAAAAAAAAAAAAATTGGGATACAAGAAGTTGATTTAATAATTACGTTATCGTCTCAAGTGGTTGCGTTATCAAAATACTTGGGTATTTTAACCATAAATGCAATTCGTACGCCTTTTATAACATGTGAGATATATGGTAGGATATATGCATCTAGTGAATACCAAATACACAGTTAGTTTTCTACACCTCAGCTTGAGGAGGCATAGTTTGTTTCAAAGTTTAATAGACAGAGAAACAATTCATACTTTAACACGTTCAATCCAAGGTAAAAGAATCATCCAAACCTATCATGTAAAATTACTTGTTAAATTTTTAGGATTCAATTATTTATATTTAAAATAAAATTTAAAGTTATTTTAATTTTTTAATTATGAAATGCATAAAAAATTTTAATAAAAAGAAGTATTTTTATTTAAATAAAAATAATTAATGAACATAACATGTATTTATATTTAAAAATATTAAAAATATATTCATTAACTATTATTATAATAATTATTGTTAATAAATAAAACAATTTAAATTAAAAAATAATTAAAAATATCAATTTATTAATAAATATTAATAAATTTAAAAATAAATAATATTTTTATTATAATAAAAAATAATAAATTCTTTTTCATGAATGATTATATAGTGTACATAAATTTAAAAAAAAATGGAATTCATTCTTTTTTTTCCTTTCCATCTCTTTTCTCCTTTTTGTTTTTCTTATCTTTTTATATTTTTAAAAATAAATACACACCCTATGAGTAATACTAGATTTCCATTCCAAGTGGTGATGTTCACTTTCATAATTTAATTTTCCGACTCAGCTATCTAAATTATGAAAGCCACATTACAAAATAAAAATTAAGATACAATTTAGATGTTTTAATATTATTCAAAATCTAATAACATAATTGTTTCAATTATTTTAAATCAAATATGATAACTTAGATTCAAATTACGAATTTATATTTGTATTCGTACCCTTATATATCAAGGATAAATTTATTAAGAGAAACTGAAGTCGGGGATCTACATGTCAAAAGGGCACAAACCGTGCACTCATTGTTTCGCTCAACGACTAGCACCCATATCATGTTGCCCCTTAAATAAGTAATAAATTTTGGAGAGCCCAAAAGAAAAATAGCACAAACACTCGTATGTACAATCCCAATATCGTGAACAAACCAAATCAAGGATCAAACTGGGGAGGGAATCTCTTTCCTATTCAGGGACAGGGACGGGAATCCCCACCATGCCCCCCGCTCTACGAACTTTTGACGTTTCAAGAAATCAAAACTATACGCTTAAACCTTTTAAGCGCATTTCAACTCAGCATGCATATTGTAATATCATAACATCTCTATAAACCAAAAGTGGACATCTAACGTACATTCACCAGTACTAGATTTACAAATGCAGCCAACTGTCAACAGAATCACAGTTCACTTATTGTCCATTTCTGATTTCTGGACAACCTGAAAAAATGTTCATCCCACTGCATGCTTACATGAAACAAGTTCATGTATCCAAGCAACCCAACCAAAAGATAAACAAAAGAAATCAAACACTGGAGAGTGAACAAAACAGATATAAGTACACAACAAAATTGCAGACATTAACACACGCACGCAGCTGCCATGAAAAGAAATAGTTGGGTCATTGATTTCTTTATTGTCAAGAAAACAATATAAGAGAATAATCCTCAAAGGAGTAGAATCATTGAAACACTAAGGAATTTCAAATGTATTTCCAATATTCATAATTTGAGGCATGAACTCCTAAAAGTCATAATTGAATGGTAGTGGGACCAAGCAACTTCTCCAAACGAAAACAAGCAGAGAAGTGAAATACTGTCATTAACACACTTGACTTCACTTCTTCTCGTCCTCAGGTTTGGCTGCTTCTTTGATCTCATCAGTTCCGTCATCCTATATACATTGTAGCAAATGTTGATAAGCTATTCTCTGTAACAGCAAAAACTGCTAAGGACCAAAGAATAAAGCAATTAGAAAGACCAAAATTAATACCTGCATGTCTGATGTCCACAAAGTTAGATTATCACGAAGAAGTTGCATTATCAAAGTGCTATCCTTGTATGAATCTTCTCCAAGAGTATCCAGCTCTGAGATGGCATCATCAAAGGCCTGATGATAGTGTAAAAGAAGTGAGATCAGCATCATGAAAGATTGCATGGACAATACAAAGAAGCCAAAATTAAAGGGATAACAGTTAAAGAATCAACTCTTATTTACATATTGCTTATAGATTCGTATAAAAAATTTTTACAGAATGACAAAAATGCATAGTAGAAACTAAATTCCTAAATATCTAAATTTTCAAAATTCAAATCCCCACACCTGTTTTGCAAGGCTACAAGCTCTATCAGGGGAATTCAAAATCTCGTAGTAAAACACAGAGAAGTTAAGAGCGAGTCCTAGCCGGATGGGATGAGTTGGAGGCAGTTCAGAATTTGCAATATCCTGTAAATAATACGTTCATTAAAGACAAATATTTTCAGCAACCAATCAAAAAAATTGATAGATATATTATGCATATAAAGCTAACTATTAAGATTACACATCAAAATCAGAATTTGCAATATCCTGTAAATAATACATTCATTAAAGATAAATGTTTTCAGCAACAAATCAAAGAAATTGATAGATATATTATGCATAAAAGCAAACTATTAAGATTACACATCAAAATCAGGAAAAGAAGCACCCCTATTTCATAAGGAACTAAACTCTATGTCAATGACAATAATGGGCACTACATTAATCATTTTAATATGGAATAAAAGTAGGAAGAAGTAATCAACCAGAGCAATGAATAACAATAAAAAATTACAAAAGAAATGAAAAATACAAAATACAACAAAAGGGCAGCATTGTTCATTATCAAGCAACAGATATTGGAATTGTAAAGAAGAAACTTGATAAAAGCACCAAATATTCGAAAGAAAGAAAATACGAGACCTAATTATTTCTCAAACATGTTAAAGATCAGGAATACTGCATTTAGATAAACCTAATAACAAAATTCAATAATAAAGTGAACACTTATAACTACATACATGTTCAAAACAAAAAACCAAAACATAATTGAATCAAAAATAACCAAAAAAAAAAACAAAACTTTGCTCTTTCTGGCTAAAAGCAGAGGAAAAAATATTACATCAAAAAAAAAAAAAGACTATTACTATTGACCCATGTCTGGCATTCTATCAACCCCGTGCCTATTCCCAAGCAATGAATGAGCCCTCTCCTTAATGTACCCCTAATTCATCCATTCTTACTCCCTTTCTTCTTTTTCCACATATTTCTTAGTACTATCAAGGATCCTATTAATCTTCACTTCTCATCCGATGTTTTTTACTCACCAATAATAGTCCTTAAGCACTCTAAAATGTTATAATAAAATATAATGTCGCAAGCCTCTTCACATAAAAAGTTGGAAACAAAAATTTCATACCATATTGTAACAATCAAGATTGAAAAATATATTAAGCATTTAAAACAATGAATATTTTCCCAAAGAGGCTTTTTGGTATTGTTTTCCAACAGCCAATTTGCATTTACCACAAGCAAAAATGAATGCAACTTTTCCAAAAGCAGAAATGAATATAATTTGATTGGTAACCTATATTATAAAACAACTTGGGAAACAATTGTCTCTTTCTTGAATTTTTCTAATGACAAGAGCTTTTGGAAATAGATAAGCTTCAAATCTGTGTGTGTTAAGACTTCCCAATCATCAAGGATGACTTTTTTGTTTTGTTGGTAAAACAAAGGGCTAAATAGCGCCAGTGATTCTTAATCTACTAAAAACATTTTCATTGTTTTGCTAATACTCGTACATTTTAAACTAATTTTCAAGCATTCCGTTAAACACTTCTTCAAGGTCGTCACTTAATATTTCAAACATTCAATCAAGCATATCTCATTTCATAGTACTGCTCTGAAAACACGTACAGAATATGTTTTCAAATCCCATAAGACATTGTTTTCATTTCTAAGAATAAATGGCAATGACAAAACCTTCCCCATCTGGGAAGCTACAAAAAGCAAGTAATCAGGCAAGAGTCGACGAACAAAAAGAAAAGAGGAAGGCTGCGTAAATTAAGACACTGCAAAAGCTAATTTCTGAAATAGAACAAAAACAGAATGAAATCTGCAGAGTCGTATGCAACAGTAAACCTAATAGCAAACCGTGATCTACGTTATTGTCTATCACCATTCAATATGACTGGAGGAAATAAGAAATCCGCCATCTCAAAAAATTAATATTAAAATAACTAAAAACAATAATTACGCAGCATTTAAAAAAATAAGAAATGAAAATAATAACAAATGAACAATAGATCAGAAAATAGTAAAACCTGAGCAGATTTATAAGCGTTGAGCGTATTCTCGGCAGCAACTTTCCTCTCATCGCCAGTTTTAAATTCAGCCAAGTACCTATGATAATCTCCCTTCATCTTCAAATAAAACACCTTGGAATCCGCAGATCCGGCAGCCGGAACCAACTTCTCGTCCAACAATTTCAAGATCCCGCCACAGATTTCCGTCAACTCCGCCTCGATCTTTGATCTATACTCTTTAATGACGGACACGTGGTCCTGATTACCGCGCGACTCCTCCTTCTGTTCAATGGAGGAGATTATACGCCAGGAAGCGCGGCGTGCGCCGATGACGTTCTTGTAGGCAACGGAGAGAAGGTTACGCTCCTCGACGGTGAGTTCTTCATCGGAGGAAGCGCAAGCGACGACTTTTTCCATGTGCTGGACCATCTCCTCGTAGCGCTCGGCTTGCTCCGCCAGTTTCGCCACGTAAACATTTTCCTCGCGGGCAGAAGAAGGGGCTGCCATTGTTTTGTTTTTGGAGATTTGTGATTTGCTATTACGATTGCGATTACTATTGCGATTGCGATTGATGGAAGAAGGAAAAGAGGACAATTTGTGGGGATTTTATATGGAGTTTGCCGATTGGACAGCTAAGAGGTGGTGCAGCAAAACGACAACTGTTAAACACTTCTGGCCGTCGTTTTTATAGGTTTATATGTTTTATATCTTAAAACAAAAATCGATCTACAAGGGGTTACTGGAGACCCTTCTAAATTAGCTGACCAACGCCGGCCAGTGCTAGACTACGGTGCTGTATTTCTATACTTTATTTTTTCAAAAACAAAATTAGATGTTTAACACTTTTATTATTCTATTTTATTACTTTTTTTTTAAAAAAAAAATCCAGTCTCTTGAATGTATTTTTTTAATTTTTATAAATAATATTTTATTTTAATTAACTATTACAACTCATAAAATGATATTATCTTATCTGTCTTTTGTTTTTACATAATTTTGTATAAAAAATTATAATATTTTATTTTTTTTATTATTGATAATTGTAAAATAATTTTATGGCAATGAGCTATTTTGGTTATATTTGGAATTGCGTTTGTTCTCACAATGAAATAGAATCATTAGACTGTGATATCTACTAGAATTTGATGGGAAATGACTAATATTTATTTAATGTAACATATATCGTCTAATGAAAAAAATTTAAAATATATAATGTATAATTTCTAAAATGATTNAATTTAAAATATATAATGTATAATTTCTAAAATAATTAATATAAAATTTAAAATAATATACAAAAATTAAAATTAAAAATTAAAAAATTTTGCTAAAAACTTTAATCCTATAACAAAAATATTTAAAATATAAATAAAAAATTAAAAATATATAATAAATAATTTAAAATTTTTGAATGTATATTACAATGAATATATAGTAGATGATTTCGTATTTAAGGTTTACTAAACACTTTAACGGTTATACTTTTAAAAATTAAATTAAAACACATAATTTCTAACAAATTCTTAACATTATTAGAAGTTACAATTTTTTCTATGGTATGCTAATAGATAATAATTAATTGTTACAAGTTACAAAATAAACTTATTTTAGGGGTATGTTTTTGTTATTTTTTTAAATAAAAAGTACCAATGTCACGGTTGCACTTCCATGCTGTTGATTCGTATCCTTTAAATAAATAATAGACTATGTTTGACTGACGAAAATTACCCTGTTATCGTTAATGAATTGTGTAAAAAGATAGAAATATATTTATTGTATAAAGTTAGATAAAGGGTAATTCAATGGGAAATTAAAAGTCAAAAAGGAAACAAGGTGGAAACAATAAAAAAGTCAAAGTTAAATTTGGTTATTTGAAGTGTATAAAATTCAGTCAGATTTTGTTATTTTTAAGGGAGCAAAGTCTAGTATAATGAACTATTTGAAGAGTACAAAATTAGATTTGGTCATTTGAACGTTACACAAGCGAGGTTGGGTATGGAAGAGAATAACTAAAGCTAGTCATCGACTATCAAGGTCTGAGGTGGGTGTAAGTTGGACAAAAAGGCCAAGAATAAAAATCGAACTGCACCAGTCCACTATGCTCAATTTTTTTTATTCAGTTTTATATGTTAAAAAATTATAATTTAATTCTATTAATTTAGAACCCAACTATCTGAGTTAGGTTTCGATTCTAGATTTAGAAAATCTAACCAAATCAAAAATAAAAAAAGCATATAAAATTTTAAATTTTAGGTTCAAAAATTCAAATGATATTTTAATTGATTGAAATTATTAATTATAATATAATTATTTATATTTAAGTGTAATAAATTAAAAAACAAAATCTAAATTAATAAAAAATTAAATTTAAATCTAATTGTAAAATTAAATTAAAATGAACAAACTAGTTCTTATGGATTATGATTTAGTTGAATTCAATTCTTATTTATCCGTAATTCGACACTAAAATTTTAAAAATTAATTTTATTTGGGTTTAATACAGTCTCGGTAAAATTAAATTGAACCAGACTATACCCACACCGAGAATAAAGTAATAACCAGGATTAGTTATAAGCGAATAATGTGCAGGATGGATACAAGCCAATAATCGAGGTTAGTTGTAAGCTTCTAAAGAAGATTGAGAAGGAAATGCTGCTAATTTTATGGAAACTATGTATCGAAGTACACATTTAACTCCAGTATGAAAAATAAAAGCAAAAGATAAGTTGCATAAGGAGATGAATAAGATGAGGTGTATTTAAATTTTACGAAATTGGATTAGGTTGACTACTTATAATCTCACTTATAAGTATGTTAACGGGGATTTGATAAGAATTAGAATTCCTTGATCGAAGAGGAAACTTGGGCTATAAGTGCAGAAGGTTAGCGTAAGAGTTCATTCCTATATTTTTAAGGGAGGATATTTTGAAGACGTTAAAATATATTTCTAAGGAGGATTCAAGACCATAGAAGTAATTTTACTTATAAATATCTCTTGGAAAGACATTATCAAGGCAAGACACTACAAAAGTAGAGCAAAAATCTATGTTGACAAGGTTTAGTACAAAAATCATAAAAATTCGTATAGATTGTTTTTGAAGGTTATCTTTGAATATGATATATTAGCCATCTAAAGGAATGTTTTGAAATTGATATTGTGCAAAATAGATTAGTACACAATTTTTATTGATTTTTAAAATTCAGTCTCAACATGGTTAAAATTTTCTAATTTTAGAGAATTATCAAGTTTTAATAAGTTATACTAATTACGGAACTATTTAGACATATATATGTTTTTCAAAAAATCATGAGATTTGATATACTAGTTTGGATTCAAGTCTAGCATAATTCTTTAAAGCGTCATGATTTTGTAAATTAAAGATAATCCCTTATGAATTTTTTAAGCGAATAGCTTTACAGCTGAAAACTATTTTACAGGTTTTACTAAGTATGAAACAAAGATTATTTTTAACACTTAAAAGATGGTATAAAACTTAAAAATTTTAATGGTCAGTAGCCCTATAAATCAACATAGTCTCTATAAAATTTTAAAGTACTTTGACAAGGGTTATGAAAAATCAAGGAGTTAGGATTGTTTTGTTTTAGAACTAACTATGATATAATTTGAGCTTAAGGTTTTAGATCTAAATTTATATGAATGTATTTATGGGAGACCATTAACATAATTGTAGGCATGGATTTTGATATGTTGTTATTTGAAAAATCTTCGGGGTAAATAAGCTAAACTCTTTTTTTATTTTAAAAAAATCACAATAAATATATGTACATGTGTGTGTATATATATGTGTATATGTATATTTGTAATGCATTTGTGTGTAAGACAAACTTTTGTTTAAAAGATTCACAAGAAACATAATATGTGTATTTATGTGTTTACATATTTATGGTTGCATAAATGATGAGTTTAGATGTACGAACGCAATTCTTCTGTTTTAAAAAAAATCACAATAAACATATTTACCTATATGTTCATGTATGTATTAAGAATTGTATGTGAGTGACAAGTCAAAAAAAAGCATACCTCAAATCCCTTTTGAATTTTAAAAGTGACAGTTACACTAATATCCCAAAATTCATTGAAGGATTCCAAATGTTAAAATTGGCATCCTTCAATGAATTTCACTAGAATTTTTGTGCTAAAATATCAAAGGATGATAGTGTTATCCCTTGATGAATTTTGTCTAGATTTATTGTTCAACATACTCTTCTTTCTTTCTTTGCTTTTTGTATTATATGTTTTGCATGACTTATAATCATTTATTTAATTACAAATTAATATATAAAATTGGGTTAAATGGATTATATGAAGTGATAGCCTTTTTGGAATATTAGTATATTTGCAAATACGGACATGCATGTATGAATTAAATCCATTTTATTATTTTGTTAACTATTCCAATTGATTTCTTTTATAATATGGACAAGATAAATGGGAGAATTGAGAAGTAATATCAGTAGGATATTAAAGACAAAAGAATAATATTTTTTTTTCCAACTATGGTGATTTGTCCCTTCCATACGTGCGTAAGTTAAGATGAAAGTTAATTGTAGCATAGTTGGATTGATTTGCACAGTTGTGTTTTTGGAGGCTTTTACTAGTGCAAAAGCTTAATTTTTCTTTTCGGGGATATTAGTATACTATGTACTACTACGGCAAGTTCATGTAACAAGTCTAAGGTTTAAGCGACAATTGTGGTTCATGGTATTTGATAAGATGCTTCAATTGTTAAAGTTCAAGTTTGGGTTAATTATTGGGCTTAATTTTGATCATAACCCAAATAGTAGGAAGACTCCGAAAAACAGGAGGAAGATACCTCGTGTGGGTGACATGAACTTTCTTATGAATGCTGAGCATTAATTAGAAGCAGTTTGATAAATTTATTGATGACACAAACTTCAGAGTGATGGATGATCAAGATTCCTCAAAAATGGCCTGGTTTAATTTGTTGAGAGATTCATATAGAGAAGCAACATTTGTGGCAAGGTTAACATTTTTGTTATGCAATTGTACAACCTTTTAAGCGTCGTTCGACAATATATTTGGGGCACGGTGTCTTGGACACGGCAATATAAATACCTTTGTAGAATGTTAAACATAGTATAAATATTTAAGGAATAACATGAGAAGGATAGAATACACAACTGTATATCTTACAATTTAGAAGGTCTTCCAATTATATTTCAAGTGTGTGTTTTAAATTCATTATACATTTTGTTTTTTAATAGCATGTTAATGCTAGATTAGTCCTTGTAAATTTATGGCATAGTTTGTCTTGTTATTTTTCTTTGAGAATACCCAAGGCATCAATTTTAATACATTTGTGCATTGTAGAAGTTAGATAGAAAAATAATATTTTTGAAAGTGTACAAGATGTTGCATTTGCAGGTTTAAATTAATTTTGGTTTATATTAATATTATAGACGAGAATTTTTCAAAATATTTTTAACAGATAATTTAAATTTACTTTTATGTGACATTTTCAAATTTGAATATACGATAGAATTGCTGTATGTGAGGGAAAGTACAGGAGAAGACAAATGATGAGGTTCCTCTTTTCTTGAGTTGGAAAGCCTTAAAGAATGCTTAGCATGGCGATATTAACAAGATGATGCTTGCAGTAACAAATGCTGAGTATTTACATTATATTCATTTTTGATAATAACAGACTACATATGTAATGCCTACTACTAGTAAATGAACTTAACATTGTTGGTGTAGTCTCCACTAATGCAATAGCTGACTCCCGTACATATTGAGAGTCCACAACCATACATCGCATAGTTAGAATCAATCAGGATAGGAAAGAGTGAGGTGCCATTATCACCTTATGAACCTACACACGAAGCAAATATCCTCATTGATGGCGAAGATGTTGGAGAGGAGGCAATTGATGAGGTAAGTTTATGTTGTTTACAATTTTTTTTTGTAATGTTATTTAGTATATCGATAAAATTATTTTATTAACACGTGAATAAGTGCAGTCACTTAACAGTTTAGATGTGCCAACAGGTTCACGTTTACAAGATCAAAATACTCACCAGTTTCATAATCTCCTCCACATGTGCTAGCAGGCTCAATGTCTACATACGTAAAAGCCGAGTACGCCTCTCCAGAACTCTAATACATACCTATAGGGAAAGTGCTAAGGGCAATAGGGCAATACAACTTGATATAGAGGATGATTTGTGCTGTAGGAAGAGTTATTTCGTGTTAAAATGGCTATAATTAGGCAAAAGGTGGAAGCATTCAAGAAATGCATGGATAGTTTGTCTTTTGCCGGTGTTCCTCAGGTGTGATATACTTTATAAAATACGATATAGTATATTTGAAGCAATTGGTTTTTACCTCACACTAATATATGATCTTGAAAATAAAAGATGATATGAATGTGAAGGACGATAATCATTAGATCTCGGAGAAGCTACAGGGGATTTGTGCCTACGCTTATGCTTTGTCTAATAAGACTTTCCCTCCTAATCTGTACAGGAAGTATGACGTCCAGTACAAGATAACACAAAAATCGGATAGTTTGTTTGTAAACTGTGTCACCCAAAAGAAGCAAAAAACTGTTGACACGTTGCGCGTTAAGGAATAGAAGACCACATTCCTGCAATAGAGGAGAAACTTTGACGCAACGCAGGTGGAATTACATAAGCAGTGACATGGCTTGGTTGGAGGACAGTGTAAGCGTTATTTCGTATTTCAATTTTGAATATTTATATTAAACTAAAATTCTTATGCGTATATTTTTGTAATGTAACAGCATATAAATTCATATTTGAAATTATTGTGGGAGTGATATCATCAAGAGCTTAACGTTGTACCACTACTATGGACCTTAACCAACACATTAGCATACATAGCTTTAATGATCTTTTATTGTATGTTATGTGTTTGTAATAATAACTATTGTGACATTGATTTTGATCACTCGGAAGTAATCCAGGAAACGTGGCAGGAGAACTAGCGAAATGTAATGTGCATGAAAGCTATCTATTGGGGCCATGATGTGATGAGGTATGTATTTGTAAGCTTACAAATTCATATTTGTGGGTACTTAAAAGAGTACTTAGCATGCAATGAGATTTTGATTTTTGGCTATCTGATGAGATGCAGTTGAGGAAGAAAATAGACTTTAGTTTATGGTCTAAGCAGATTTGGTAGTTTTTGATAGTTATGATAGATTTTTTTCTTGTACAAATTATTAGGCTTCGTATTATTAGACTTTATATTATGGATTTGAGTCACTGTGATTTTTTTTTTAGGTTAGATATTTTGTTTGCTTTTTTGTGTTTGAGGTTGGATGTACATAACTGCACAAAGGATTATGTTAATATTTTGAAAATAGGATAATGTGTGTCAAATATTTGGAAAAAGGGAGGAAACGTGTGAAAAATTTTCTTAAGTTTCCAATTCAGTCCACATATTTAGAACATTGAATACCTTGCATTTTGGTCCCTAAAAATTAAAGTTTATATGCCTTTCATATAGTGTTTTAAGGATGACTCCATAACTTTAAGACGTTCGTTTGAGATCTAATATTGTAATTAAAGTGCAAGAAACACATTTCCTTTAATGAGTAAATACCACTTTGAAGAGCGATTAGGTTATGGAAATGGAAGAAATATATCATACATACCTTATCAATTAATATATCATATAAAAAAATGATCAAACAATTACAACATAATTGTGATATAGTAGTAATTAAAAAGTACCACCAAAAATAAATAGTACCATTTTTTTTAAGTGCTATGGTATCCCATATTACTAAAAATATATGTGTTTGGTAGCAGTTATGGAATGCTATGAATTATACCTTTTTAGCATGTAATGAAAGCAACGCATAAATTTTCAATTGCATTAGATAAAAGATACTATTATACATTAAGTAACACTTCAAAAATGTTATCAGTCTTATGTAGTATGAAGAAAATGCTCCAAATATATTACTTGTAGCTATGCTACACATTAAAATCTTGTAATAATTTAAAAAGACTAAATTTTGATGATTTGTAACATTGTAGCATCTTCAAGATGCTACAAATTAGTTACTTGTTATACATTAAAATCTTGTAGTAATTTAAAAATACTAAATTTGGGATGAGTTGTAACATCGTAGCATCTTTAAAATCTTTAAGTTTGTTTGTAACTAAATGATCATTATTATAATTATTAAAAAGCATCTAAAAAATGTTAGAGAAATATACATATTTTTCTTCATAACGATAATAATAAAAAATTTCTCCAATAAAAATGTATAGTTCAAATGTACGAAATTTGCATGAATTGTATAAAATATTAATTGTGTATGAAAATCATCATTTGAAGATAGATATCAACTACAAATAAAATTATACTTAACTATAAACATAAAAATATCAAATGCAAAAATTAAAAAAAAAAACTATTATTTCATCTTCAAAAAGACAAAGATTGAATGAAAATCTACTATTTCATGCATCAATTTGCACCTAAAATTTCTTCACAACATGACTTGCATTATAAATGGAAATAAAAATATAAGTAAAGGTATGGGTGTAAATGTCTCATCAAAATTAATTCATTTTTCTTGGTTGCAGCCTCAAGGCACTAATCTAGTTTTGTTTCTAACAACTACATAGAATTCATCCATTTTGTTCCTAAATCACCATTTAGTACTAATAATGGGTTGATAAACAGGTTTAGGAATTAATTTCTAAACTTTATTTCTCTTAAATTAGTTTAACTTCTCTTACATTGCCACAATCCAATACTCATTCTTTTCTGCCTCAAAAAAAGTTTTAGGTTCAATTTGAAATATGAATGCCATATTATTGCAAATGTTCTTAATGAATAACGTAGTATGATGCTATGGGATGGATCCCTAATAATTAAATCTTTTGGATGCAATTTTGCGAACTTCCTCTCCTTAGAGAGTAATTGAGTAACTTCCTTTCAATCTTTTCAATTTACTTTTCTTTATGCACAACTTTCTCTCTTTGTTGAGTGGAATTAATGGATATGACTTTGTTTGACTCTTCAATATATATGTCTTCTATTTTCTTAATAATTTAATTACTAACAATATCTTTCTCCTTAGAGAAGGGATTAGTTTCATAAAAAATGGCATGCATGAATTTCTCAACAACTAAATTTAGTTTGTTAAACACATATAAGTTTTGCTAGTCACTAAGTATAGGAAAAATTTCAACATCGGATTTTAAGTCAAATTTTTCTAAGTTATCTTTGGTATTTAAACTAAGCATTTTGAATCAAAAACTTTGAAATATCCAATATTTTGTTTTCTATTATTCCAAAACTCATAAGAGATCTTATTGAGAGAAAGTTTGATTGACATAATTACTCTAAAAATATTGAGGTAAAAATTCTCATGAAATATTATCCGAGCCATTTCTTGAAGAGTTATATTCTTTCTCTCAACTACACTATTTTGTTGAGCAATCTTAGGAGATGAAAATAGATGCTTCATGTCATGCTCATCACAAAACTCTTCAAATGCTTGATTTTTAAGTTCACCACCATGATCATTCCTTATGCATGTAACTGTGACTTCTTTTTCATTTTACATCTTTTTCAAAACTTAGAAAAAAAAACATGTATAGCATCATCTTTTGTTGTCAAAAATAACACCTACGTAAATCGTAAGAAATCATCAACAATTACTAGTGTATAATATTTGACACCAAGACTTGCAATTCTTGATGGCTTAGCAAGTCGATATAAAGAAGTTCCAATAGTTTAAAGTTTGGAATATGTATTTTTGACTTGAAAATAGGTTTGACTTGATTTTCAAATTAATATATATCATAAATTTTATCTTTTACCAAATCAATCTTTAGAAGGCCGTTTACAATATCCTTTTTAATAATTTTTGAAATTAATTTCAAGCTCATTTGCTATAGTCTTCTATGCCATAGTCAACTATTTTTATGTTATGCAAAAAATAATAATAATAATTAACAATATTTGATACACAATCGTTATCAATAGTGTGTACGTTTTTATTCCTAATACCTTCAAAAATAGTTTTATCATTAAGCATGCTCTTAATCACATAGCATGTATCCCTTGTCATACAATTGACCAATGCTAAAGAGATTGTGCTTGAACTTGTTATATAATAAAACACTCCCAATTAAAATAGAGCTCTCACTAACCACATTATTAAAGCTAATGATTCTACCTTTAGCATTGTCTCCAAATGTAAAATATCCTCCATCTTTATGCTTTGTGAAACTTGAGAGTAGAAATGTGTATCCTATCAAGCATGTTAAACAATACTATCAAGAAACCACTTCTTTCTCTTTGGTAACTATAAAACAAAATTATATTGAAATTTTTGATACCTAAATTTTCTTGATTTCTTGTATTTGTAATATGACTTGCAACAATTCTAAATGCATTCCTTTTAATGGGATATCTATGATTTATATGACCAAAAACATTGGAATGGTTGCAAGTCATATTAGCTTTAACTTTTGGTGAAGGTTTTTATCAAATAGTTTTTGTTTGGCATAAGGTTTGTATCCTATGCCACTTTTATCAAAAAAATATATTTTTAAAATCCTAGGAGAAGTTCCAAGTTATTTTGAACTTTTAAAAATTTTAAAATAATATTATTCAAATAACTTGATTCTTTTTTGAGATTTTAAATCTCTTCTAAGAAACTTTGCCTCTCCTTTTTTATAGAAACATTTAATTCTTTTAATGAAACAACTTTAATATATAAACTATTTTTTTTTTTGATAATGTGATTTCTGGAAATCAATTTTTCAAAAATCATTATACAACTTATCAAAAGTATCGAATAGTTCATCATAAAAATGATTTGGGTCAAGATCACTTACCTCATCTATTCTAATGGCCACCAAAAGTATATTGACAATTTTGTTTCATGATGTCATCATCCTATGTTACCATTATTGTCTTTTTCTTGAACTTTTTATACTTTAGAAGTTGGCAATCTACTTTGATATGCTCGAGTTTCTTCTTGTTTTTTTTAACTTTTTGGTCATCTCCCATAAATTCTTAGAAGTTTTTTCCCCAAAATTCCTTTTGTTCTTTAG
This sequence comes from Swietenia macrophylla, assembly GCA_032401905.1. Lineage (NCBI taxonomy): Eukaryota > Viridiplantae > Streptophyta > Magnoliopsida > Sapindales > Meliaceae > Swietenia > Swietenia macrophylla. The sequence continues at coordinate 2,488,485 of CP135564.1, forward strand.
AAAGGTATTGAATGTTTTTGTCATTAAAGCAATGTCATCATCATCATTTTCACTTTCATTCTTATCCCTTTAATGCGTGGATGATATTAATACTATGTTCTTTTTCTTTTTATCCTCTTCTATTCTATCATTGGAAATCTTATCTTTATATAATTCATAAGCAAGCCAATTAGATCATTAAGAGATAAAGTATTAAGAATCCTCACCTCTTCAATTACAATTATTTTAGCTCTCTACTTTCTTAGTAAAGAACTAAGGATATTTCTCACTTATTCACTATTAGGGAATGATTTTTCTAAGGTTTTGTGAATTTATGATGTCTATAAATCTAGCAAACACAACATTTATAGACTAGTTACGCACCATCTTAAACAACTCATAATGCTTAATAACTTTACTTATTTTTGATTCTTTAACTTAGCTTGTTTTTTTCATATACAACCTCTAATGTATGTTAAATTTCATGACCACTTCCATATCTAGAAATTTTATGGAATTCCTTCTTATCTATGGCACAATAGAGAACATTTATAACCGTTGCATTCATGGAGACACTTCTCTTATCTACTTCATCTCACTCATTACTAGGTTTAGGTACCTTCTCACCTTTCTCATTAATTTTCATTAGAACATTAGGACAATTTCCCATAGCACAAAATTCATAGCTTATAAAAAGATTTTTATCCTTGCCTTTTAATAGGCATAGTTATTTCTATCAAATAAAGAGGGTCTGGTTATGGAATGTCTCTCAAGATGTCCGAGGGTATCCATGAATCTTTTCTTAGGCAATTATATCATAACCATGATAACCAAGATTTGATACCAATTAAAATCTATGTATATAGCCCAAGAGGAGAAGAGTGAATTAGGTTTCTAGAAAAATTTTCACAACATAAGATAACCTAAAAAAATTCAATAACAATTAATATAAAATAGAGTAAAATAAAAAAAGAAGCAAATATAAGATTTATAGTGGTTAAACAATTCAATGGCCTACATCCACTTCACAAACTCCAAGTTTGTGCTTTTTTCACTATAATGAGTCTTTCAATCTTAAAGACATTTAAATACAATCAAAAGAAATTTTGATTTCCCATACAACCTTACAAGTGATTTACTCAATCACTAAACTCACTTTTACAGCAGCATAATAACTTTGTTGAACTTTCATTTGTATATAAAGAAATTATTATAAATAAAAATCACACCTCAAAGAATTTTTTCAACAAGAGAATATATACAAAGAAATGAGCTAATTGTATAATATGTGTTTGTATAAATTTGTAAGCTTAATAATGATTTTGAAATTTAAAGGTATATTTGTTGGTGCTTAAAATACTTGTGAGAATGTTTAAAATCTATTATCAATGTACTTAAGGCTTGTATTTATAGTTAGAGTTAAAAAACTAACCAATTATACAAATAAAAATTTAAATTTCGGGCAAAAGTAATTAACCTTTTTTTTGAATCGAACGATCGGTTCATTAAAAGCAAAGGGCAAAAAACTTCCCTAGACTACTCATTAGCCGATTGCATAAATCAGTGGGCTGGTTCTGAAATCTAACTTCTTGGTTTAAGGAACCAGTAGGTCGGTTCGTTAACTTTTTTAGTTTTTATTATTATGTAAAAAGTTGCAATTTGGTCCATAAAAGTCTTGCAGTTTAGTCCCTTTTTCAATTTTAAAAAATGCAATTAAATTTATATTTTAGGTTTCAAAAGTATATCTTTTGGTACATTTAGCAAGAGTTAAAGCATAATTTTATATAAAATAATTGAGCTTACAAATTTACCACAATCACAAACACAAGTATATTTCATAAGATTTAAATATAAATACCCTTAGCTTGTGATTTAAATTTTCATTTTGAGTTTTTGATACTTACTTTTCATTTGCTTGATTAAATGACATATTTTGTTATCATTAAAATATAATTTTGTGTAACACTAAGGTCAATAGATCTATAGTAAACATGTGCTCTCTAATTAGAGAAAAATCATTTTAACATGTGATTCATAACATGTGTGCAAAGTGGCCAATAAGAAAAATGAAAGAATGAATCCGTGCTTCCTTATTGTGTAAGTTCCTAAAGATTGAAANTGAAAAAGCTTAATTACATTAAACTTGAGAAGGAAGATTTTATAATAAAATTAAAGCCAAAAACAAATTGAGTTAGTTTTAGTTTAAAAGAACAAAATAAAGTTTTAAATAGTGAAGCTGAAGCCTTAGTTTGTGACTTAAAAGATTTTAAGTGTCACACCCCAACCTATAAGCTGACACTTGACAACTGTCATGCACTTTAGAGATATGTCCTACTAGTATAGAACATTCCTACAGAGCCTACTAGACTTTTAATAATCATTCACGTTATTCAAATAATTAAAACACACATATTATCATAATTAAAACTGCTTATAATATATGTATTTATAAAAGCCTCGATGAAGAGAATAAATAAAATATTTAAATTTTAAATAATATAAAAATATTATGTGAAAACGTTTTGTTAGTATACCATAAAGAGTATAAGATGAGTCGATGAGCCTATACCAGAGAAAATGCAATGCTAACTTTGTCTACTCCTATAGTGATGTACGATTATAAGACTTAACCTCAAAGAGAGAAACTGAAGGAAGTGAGTATAAACTATACTCAGTAAGTAAATCGTAAATAATATACAATTTAAATGTTTTAAAGATATCAGGATACTAAAATAATTTATAAACTACCTTTTTTTTTTTTTAGCAATCTCACATTATTTTCAAAATCAGTTATGCAACTAAAATATATTATAAAATAAGTGTTTAGGTATGTATTTATTTTTTTACAAAAGATCGAGTTTGCCTATCCTTTTTCATATTGTCACCCTAGTCAAGGTAGACACTTAAAACTACCAGTGAGTTTGTTAGATCAAAAATCATGCAACTGTTAAATTATATAAAATTTATTTAAAAAAATTGATCTACATTTCAATTTTTATACTCAGTTTATAAAACAATAACTCATAACCCAATTCACTAGCGTTGGTCTAAATAGTCATGTGGTGATAGCTATGACTATCCTTGCATTACCTTTCACTAAGTGGGTTCTACAAACTACATTCTCTCTTATACTAACCCCACCTGATACCCAATCACTTATGCAACCTCCATAATAAGTCTATCCATAGGTTACTTCCTGTAGTACTACAACAATACTAATACAAATATCGGCATTATGGTTCCATCATCAAAAAATCAATATATAAATCAAATCATTTCAAATATATATATACAAGGGCCATTTCATAAAATATAGTCATAAATGTGCAAAACAATAGAAATATACAATCCATAGGCTTAATTTAATGTCAATTCATTTATATGTACCAACCTAGCATCTTAATAGCTCAAAAATAATTTAAAACAATTTATAAAAATGAGATCATGCAATCCAAAATAGTGTTCAAATAAATCAAATATTGTACACAAATCACCTACTAGTTCTCGCATTGACAGGGGTTTTCTTTTAAAGTGTGTGAGCCTAAAGAATACAACATACATTTCTATTAGAAACCAAACTTTAATAAAATGATCATCTACTACCAAAATGACATAAATATACATTATAAACATTGATCCTTAAGTTAACTTATAGAGTAAAGCTCGATTCAATACGGAATAATTTATAACAACTACTAAGGCCTTTAGTAAAAAATAATTTTTAAGGTAATTTGGTAATTTCAAAAATAATCATGTTAAAATTTTGAAAAATATTCTCCTTAAAAAATAAACTAAACTTTCTAAACTTTTTAGTAATTTTTAAATAATTAAATTTGAAGATTATTTGGGGGTTTGAGAATAACTTAAAAAATTAAGAGACAAGTGGTTCAACATTGCAGTACACTACAATACCTATGCTATAGTACTAGTGTTATAGTAAAAATTAAGATTTTGAAAATAGAAGCTCTAGCATCGCAATGCCCTAAACCTAAGGTTGTAGCACCGGTTTGAATATTTGTACAGTGAAAACTACGAACAAACTGAGAAATGAGTATTTTTAATATAGCAATTAGACTCCAAATTAGTCTTATAAATACTCATCAGAAAGCTTTTTAAGAGTTCTACAACTCATCTATATAGACTTTACTCGAAAGTATTTCTATTTTTGATAAAATCATGAAAGCCATAAGAGGGTCAAAATTAGCAAAAATTAGTTTCATTTCCTACCAATACCAAATTCAACTCAAATTAGTTTAAAACCAAATTTTAAGCCTAGTTTCTAAATCTCAAATACAACCATTCTAAACTTAAATTAAGCCTCAAACTACCCATTAAATTACAATCTACCTTAACATAGATAAAATCCAAATCTATTTTAACATCGAATTTCTTGCCATTAAAAGATTTCCATGCAATGAAATTCCTTGACAAGATTAACTTAAATTCCTTGACAACTTATAATCAATCTCAAAACATAAAAATCAAGTCCACAATGCCAAACACTAAACCATAGTACCTAAACATCTATTTTAATATTCAAGTTAAAATAACTAAATAAACAGAAATTTAAAACTTTAGAATGGTTAAAAATCTTACCAAAATTCAATGAAAACTTTAAAAACTTACGAAGAATTGTTGAATTTAGTTTACTCAATTTAAACATTTAATCCCAAATGGAAGTTTCTAGAGGGAGAGTGAAATTTTTGAAGAAAAAAGATAGAGAATTGAAGGAAACATAGAAAAAGTTTGTTTTAGTAGAAATGGAAAAGAAAATAGTGAAAATTAATAGATTTAGATTAGTTGATGATATACGGAATAAGTAAAAATAGAGGAGAAAAGGGAAGAGAAGTCAAGCATGGAGAAGGAAGGAGATACATGGGTTTATATAATAAAGGCAAATTTCACTCAAGCCCTTATCTTTTAATTTTACAAAATTCCTAACCCTTTCTCTTTTTTACATTTAAGTCCCCTAAATAAATAAAATAAAATAAAATAAAGACCTCCATTACTAGCAAATTAGTTATAAAATGCATGGAAATATAGTTTAAATACAAAAAAATCAAATTATCCCTAAGATTCGAAGAACAAATTTTACATTAAGTTATAACTTACTAAATTATCTAATGACACTAAGAAACTAGAGACAGAATGAGAGTAACAAAAGAGGGTTAGGTTACTTTATGTTTGTTACTTCTATTAGGTAGGTGAAGTTGTTTTAAAAACAAAGGGTGTAAGTGTTTCTCATTTTGTGAGTTACTTCTTAGTCAATAACAAATGTAAACCTTATAGAGGTCTGTGCCTATTTGCCATGAATATGATAAAGTAAGTCACATTAGATAAAATTATTTTAAGTTTACAAGAAAAAAAAAAAGATTTTAAACAAAAAGAATATATCTCTTATTTTTAGATATCACTTTGGTCAATATAGACTTGCTCGCCAAGTGATGGAGTTAGATTAGTAAATTAAGATGATTGATGATAAGCTTACTTATTTGATTGAGGTGACTAACAATCATGAATAACCTTCTAGAAACATGCAAGATAGTTGTTTTATTTAATTCACAATTTTTTATGTTTTGTTTTAGTTGTTTTCTATTACTTTTTTTCTTCAATTCTTTGTTTATAACCATTTGTTGATTTTTTTTATCTTTATGTTTACTTTATGTGAGTTTATTTTTAGCACTTCTTTTTGATAATATAATAACACAAAAAATATTCTTTTGGTTTATTTTATTTGTTTTAATATGGTTGTTATATAGACTCTTGACCATGTTGTTATGTGAAAACTAGTTTTTGACTTATGTCTTGTGATAACTATGTTTGAGTATTCACTATATATACTCTTATTATCTTCTGTATATGTATTTGATATTTTTATGTCTTCAAATTTATTGCGTATTTGTGATTCGTGTTCTTAATCACTAATCACTTTAGTATGAGTATGTTAGTTTTGATCGCGTATACAATATATAGGTGGGCAATCATAGGTTGGATTACTGTTGTTATAGTGATTGAACTAACTTTTGATTAGTGTATTTTTTTTATGAAAAGTCTTAAGCTCTATATTAATATTTCTACTGTAATCAAATGTCTTGTTACAAAATTCATATTTAAAAACAGTAAAAAAAATGTGAGCGATCTTTACTTTAGGAGAGAAGAGAAAAAAAGAGAAAAATAATATAAGTAATGAAGTTTTATCATATTTTGGTCCTAATAGCATTAGATTTGAATTTTTTTTACCATGTTACATCTGTTCAACTAGTGACTTTATATAGCTTTGCCTTCTCACATGTTTTTGATTTTAAGCCATATGTTTATTACTGATTATCACTTTACACATATAAATTACCTGTGCTTAGCTCACTTTGTTACATACTTGTTAAAGACGAAAATCATTGCAAATTTTTTATCTTTATATATTGCATTTACTTGGGTGTTCATATTTACTTAATTTAAGTCTTATTTTATGTTTTAATGCCCTTCCCATGTGAAAGAATCTTATTTCAATCCATTGTCTTCTTTATTAGTCTTTTCTTTGCCTTTATTTGCCTTGTTTCTTTGTTGCTTGATCTTTTTGTTTGGTTGGCATTGTTTAAATTTATTTCCTAATTATGGATACTTCTTGAATCCTTTGTCATTAAAGGACAAAAAGGGACAAAATATGTGTTTATTTTGTTTATGGGATGGTGGAAATTTTTTGTTAGAGCAATTATTTTAATAATTTGTTATTACCCATGCGTTTCACTTGGTATCGTGAGTTGGCTTTGTTACAATAAACAAGTCTCATTTGAATATCAAGTAAGACTATTTAGAAGTGTTAATGGCTCATCCTTTAGTAGTTTATTGTTTCTTGCAATCAAAGATTCATTTATGGTGATTGGCAAAATTTTGAGGTATTGATTTAAGTGTAGTTTTTGTTGTTAGTTTGGAGTTTTGTCATAGAATGGCTAAAGGGGAAGTTTATTAGAAATTAATTATTTGGCACATTCCTTGACCAAACACTAGGTTGATGTTAGTCTCAAAAAGGCATGTAGAAAAAATCAAATCAAAGTTACAAAGAGAAAACAACAGAGTCGTGTCGCCAATTTTGAGTTAACTTGTGGCTCAAGCAGATGAAATAAGATAGTCTGAACATGTGGCTAACTTGATGCCTGCCTAGCTCTTGAACATGTCGCTAACTTTATGCCTACCTAGCGCTTGAGCCATTGGTGCCCAGATTTGCAAGCTTGTCCAGGGCACGAGCCATCATTGTGCAAAAGCTGGGTGCCATTCGCATTCTTGTCTAGCGCACGAGCCATCATTGTGCAAAAGCCTGTGCTATTTACGAGCCCAACTGGTGCACGAGCTAATATTTTCCAGAAGCCTAGCACCTTACTGGCACTCAAGTGATGGTGCCATTTGGGGAGCATGCCAACTTCACACCAAGTTAGCGCTCGAGCAGACATTGTGAAATATAAAATTTTTACAATTTTTAACATGTTGTAATGCTTCCGTAGAAGAAAGAAGACTTCAAATATCTGTAGATGGGATAAGTTAGAGTCAATTACTTGAGTGAGTTAGTCAAAATTGAGATATAAAAATTTATGCAAGTTTTTTTTTATCTAATAAAATATTTGATAATTATCTATCAACTCAAAAAAAAATTAACTTCTTAAGAGTTATTTACAAAATTTTTCTTCGATAACAAATTATTATACTTATTTTTTTATTGTGTTTATTGTTTTAGATATAATTAATCTAGAATCAAATAATTTTAGTGTATTTTAATTTATTTATAAATTGAGTATTTTAGTGTTAATAACACCTTTTATTTCTTCAGATATTCTAAGATCCAAATTTTAGGTTTCTCGTCTTGTGACTTAAGTAAAAAAAAGTTCGGCCTTGGTTGTTTTATTTGGTGACTTAAATGAATTCACGTTTATTTTTCACCTTAATAAAGGTCTTTCACTTCCATAAGATAAAATGAAAACAAAGGAGAAGACCGCCCAAGCGGTAACGGGGAATTGATAAATGCTTCTACTGAAATAATGTGATCCCACTTATGCATTTATGGAGTGACACGTGTCATAAGAAGGAATAAGTTGGCTAAACCAATTAATGGAGAACACCTGTATCAATTAAATAACTTCAAAAAAATAAATTATAAAATATTTTCAAAAGGAGAGAAATAATCAATAAAGAGAGATTTTTGGGTCATATGTGATATTTGGACCAAAGAGGGCAATGATTAAACCCACATATAAAGCTACTTTATTATGCAAAAACGTAGGGTGAATCGACACATCTTCATTTTGTTATATGATAATTATCCAACTTGTCCCATTAGTTTATGAAAGTATTAAAAAAATTACATATTTTAAGTTTCTTTCAAATTCATCCCCGTCCTTTTACTATATTAACAAAAGAAAAAAGAAAATTATTAGTAAGGGATATATTAAATGAAGGATATAAAGTAAAAAGCTTTTAAATTTCAGCTACTAGTAGCAATGTAAACGAGATATGGTTGGCTGGAGAATAATGTATTTGCATACTTCTATGCATCAAATATTCTTTACATTTGATGATACAAAATCCATTAAATATATGTTAAAGAGTAATAAATATGACAGATATTTCATCCTTGCTTCAAGTTTTAAAATTTTAATCTATTTGGTACTGATGTAAATACATTTTATATAATAAAAATTGTACCCTGACAAGATTCTATTAAATAATTTAACAAAAGAAATATGAGCATAGCATACGATGTGAATTTTTGTATTCACAAAAATTAGTGAGGAGGCATTATTAATTGCTGGGTGAGGATCCAAAGGTACTGCCTATGATTAAAAGAGTATAGTATTTTCCTTTATTGTTGTTATCTATAATACTTTTGTATTATATATTTTAACATAAAATAGAGGGATTCAAGAAGCCAAATAACTCATTTAATTCAATTATATTTAAAATAACCATGGAAGGATCGGAGTGGCGGATTATAAACTGACTAACCAAATTGCAAACTATTGTAAAAGTCCCTTAGGTACTAATCAAGGTGGTCCGCGTACATAAAAAAAAAAAAAAGGGCTCTACTCGGCAAGGAAGTATCAATTATGGATTGCAACAGATATAATATTCAAAAAATTTAAGATATTGGTATTTGATTGAAATACTCAATATTCATATCATATTCATAATATTTAAAAATTATATTTTTGATATTTCTATTTATATCAAATCAAAAAATTAGATATTCATATCTATCTTATATAACTAAAAATTAATTAAAAATATTACAAATATTAATTTTTAGGTTAGAGCTCAAATGCAAAATTGAGATTTAATACCTGTTTTAGGTCAAATTGTAGCGTGTATGATATGAATTTTATTTATAGTTAATTTGAAATAAAACATTGTATCAAAATTCATCTAATAAAAAGAATATTTGAAAATCTATCTAATGAAAAAAATATTTTAGCATGTAAATTATTGACATCATAAATGACATCTATTATTATTTATTATGAAAATTTAAATTTGAAAATAGATTAAATTACAACATAATACTTAATTTAAAAATATCAATACTTAATAAATTTATTATTTATCAATAAGGAATTAAAATAAAAAAATTTATTTAATAACAATATAATACTTTAGGATTAAACAAAAAATTAAGATTATATTTGAATATTTTTATAATTTAGGGTGAAGATTAGTGCAAGTGAGTTTATCGTAATTTAATAAATATTAGTTGTTTTAGATGGATATTGAATATCCGATAATCATAATTGTATCTGATTAAAATTAGTTTCAAATATCTATTTTAATATTCATAATTTATCTAATATTCGTTAAATTTTGGATATTAGATATTTTTTTGATTGTGTTTCTCTACTTTCATATACTTTTTTTGTAATTCTCATGTAATAAAATTTCATGAAACAAATATAAACAACCTTATATCTCAATTATCATTATACATGAAGGCATCATACCTCACCAAACCATATATACATTATCTACATTACGCGAGCGCACACATATATATATATATATATATTAATTCAAAATTGGTAATCAATAATAAGATGATTCACGAATCGTCTATTGAAATTCCATCTGTGGCATATCATGCTTGGCAGAAATAACCTCACCCAAGTAAAAAAATTAAAATCATACCTGACAACCTTGTCTCATTGCTTGGTAGAACATACCCTTTAAACTAGAAGGAATGGGGTACATATTTGATATTTTTAACAATCACAGCCAACGTTATAACCCGTCACAATCACTTAATACAATACTAAATCTCGCACATAAAATAAATATCATTTTCATGCATCATACTATTTCACAAATATTTCAGATATTAACGTATGAGATGAATATCTAAAAATATCATTTTTTTTTTATCAAATTATTCATGCATTCGAATAAACGTAACCAGTAAATTTTAATTATAATATAGTTTATTATACTAAGAATATACAATAGTTAAAAAGTTTCCGTTCATAATCCGATGATTAGTCTTGGGAAACTTTCAGGTCTTATAGATTTATTATCATTGCATCAGCTCTTAAACACATATGATTCAAAATATTAATTATTAAATAAATTCAAAATATGATACATATCACAAATATGAGAATATAATTATTCTAATTTCTCAAATATATCACCCATTAAATTTCTAGATATTAATGCAACCACTCAATTGTATTTCCTATTATAATAATTCTCGTTAATCCTATTTTTCTTTTCTTTTCTTCTTTTTCTTTCTCCCTCGTCTCTCTTTCTTGCTTCCATTATGTTTGCTCTCAATTTCATTGTCAATTCCCATTTGAAATTTAAGCATGCATGTCTTACCATCAACTCAAATTGGTAAGCATGCACTTGATAAGTTGAATGCTCCATCCTTGACCTTTATTTTTTTTTTCCATAAAAAGCCATACTGTTCATATATCATCTAAGTTATTGTATACTGGTGAGCTTTAAAAAAATTAGTCAAATTAATGCTAAACAAATATATTGCTTTGATAATTTTGTTGACCTCTTCGCTAAAATTTTATTAACATCAACTTTTAAAAGTTAATATTTAATATTAACATGTGTTGACTTTAAAAATTAATAAATTGATATTTATTATATTAAAGAAGAGAATTTTATCAGGGAAATTATGTTCTACTATGAAATAAAAACTATATAAAATTCTAGATAAATGGATATTGTACTCTTTTTTCTTTTATTTAGGTCTCATCGCACTATATTTTTTTAGCAAATGTTTTTAAAGAGACAGTATTAAGCACATACAATAAAATTAAAGAGGGCATAACCCAAGTGGAGTCTTGTGATTAGGTAGATTTACCAACCATCCTCACAGCCATATATACATGCAAAATATCTATTGGACTGATTATAAAAATATCTATTATATATCTTATCTTTTTCTAGAAATAGTATTGTATATTCATTTGAAAAATAAATAAGAAAAGTTTAAGAAAAATTATTGAGTTTTTTTTAGAGAAAATTCTCTCTTTTTGCTATGTTTGTTCTTTTATATATCCGAGTTAATAGTCTATTTGTAACAATTTAAATTTTATTTTAACATATAAAAATAGATAGGTAAAGACTTAAATGAATAATTACTCATTAATTAAATGGATGATAAATTATGACTAGTATTTATGCCCATTTTTACTAATTTAATAATATACACACATATATATAGACTACAGCAATTCAAATTGGAAAACTATAAATAAAAAATTGGCATCCCTAATTAATATTTTGGTTAGTAATTCAAATTATTCTATCGTATTTGTGTTGTATTATATCCATATCATATTAGACAAATATCAACTCTAACTATATCTATTTAATAATTATATTAATAATTAGAAACTCTAACTTGAGATGATTATTAAATAATTAAATAGATTTTATTCATGTCATTTGTTTTACATATTATTTTTATATTTAATATATTTCTTAAAAAAAATATCTTTGGTACAACTTATTTAAATGCAAATTATTTATTTTCTTAATATAATTGAATATCTTTTAAAATATAACAAATACAATTAATTTATTAATATAAAAATATAAAATATATTTATTATATTATAAATAAATTAATACAATATAATTATTTAAATAGTTAATTACATAATTTTATATATCGATCATTTTGAATTTAATTATTGAATATTAGCTATATTATAATCTATAATATTTGATCAATAATTTTGTCATTTTTTATTAAGCGGAAGCCGTTAGTTTGGATTCTTCTAAATTTTGGGTAGACAAACTATGTCTCAAGTTGTCATCGCTAGTTGATGGGACGAAATTGAGAGGATTAGTAAAATTTTAAGCTTATTTCTTGTATTTATAAACTATAGGGACTGATTCGATAATTGTCCTCCATTATTTTATTAGGGATTATCATTGCGAGTTGGCAAGAGCCCTGTGCAAATTGTGGGCAACATAAAACATAGCATGTGAGCCTTGACTTGCTTTGTTCCGGGGCGCAAGACAGGGAGAAGGATGGAAGGAGACGACGTGGACATGACTGAAAAAGAGAACAAACAAGTAGTAATAATGCCCTTCTCTGTATTATTAATACCCTTTCTCTCTTTGATATTTACTCTTTCAAATTTCTGTCTTTTTTCCTTCAATTTTATTTGATTCTTGTTTTTCTTGGAACCGAATTTGCTAATTGTAATGGGTAATGAAGGAACCGGACGAAATGAAGACACGGTTTAAGGAGATGGAAGACGAAGTTACAGCTCTGAGAGAGATGCAAACTAAGGTTGAAAAGGAAATGGACTCCAGGCTAGGTATTTCTTATTTTCATTTGTTTCCTATTTTTCTTTTCTAAACCAAAATTTTTTTTTTAATGTTTCTTATTAATGCAATATAAAAAATATAGTGCTTTCTTATTGTGTTTAATCTGACCCTAAAAATTTGGTATATTCTATTTATGATTAACATTCTGTCCTGTAATGTTGTTTCTTCTTTAATAAAGCATTGTTATATCTTCTTCTGAACTTTCTTTTCTCGTGTTTCTCATATTAGAGCGTAGTAAGTGGTAGTTCGAAAATATTGTGGCACCAATTAATATGCGGAATTGAATTGGCTCAATAATTCTATTGGATTGAAGTTGTCTAATTACTACTTTGTTCTGCACTCGGATGATATTGAAAAAACAAAAAAAAAAATGAAGCTTAATGTGGGGGTTGTAAGTTATAGGTACTCTAAGAATAGAAACTTGATGGAGAATTTTATTGGTTTTCAATTCAATGGTATAGTGCATAAATTTGGTTGAATTTTTGCTAAGAGGAGCATTGGTATTTAACTTCTTATGGGACTGAATGGATGAAATAAAGCTAAACTATTAAGTCTGTTCTTTTAACGTTTTGGCAGCTCAACCAATAGCACAGCAAAGAAATTTCTCCTTGATGATAAACTCGAGTAAATTTGCAATGCCTTTGTATCTGATACGTTATATCAGCATACTATTGTGAGAGATGATGACCACGACTTTGATCCTTCTATTTGTTTTTCTTGTTTCAGCATCTGTTTGAGGGAATCTTCTTTCTATTTTTCTTTTTTGGATTTGATGAATTGATTTGGTAACAAGTAGCAATTCATACAACCATGAATAGTTCATCTTTGTATAGTTTTCCTCAATTCTATCTGACATATTGGATTTTGTGTCCCGGTAGATCCTGCTGCTGGTACTACATCTCAGACAAATCGGGAGGAAGTAGATGCTCGATCAATCTTTGTTGGCAATGTGAGACTTCATTTACTACATTTGCTTTCCTTAGAAAATTTTTTTTTCCATTAAATATCACATGAAATGTGTTTTTCATTATTGTATGATTGTTGATGCAAGGCTGAAAAGCTCTGTGTTGAAGGATCTTAAATGAGCATTATAACTTACACAGTGGGGTCAAGAGGTTGATGTGAATTAGCTTTTGGATCAATTGAGATTAACTTGTGAAAGATTCTAATGTTTAGGATTATTTAGGTTCTGGAAATAATAGAGCAGTTGTAGAATCTTAGAACAATGTAAAAGATGAATAAGGGATATAACATAAGCTATCATATCTAGGGTCGTTAAGCAACTGCCTATGGGAAAGAAGCATTACACCATCAAATGAATCTTCAAAACTTTATATAATCTGGTTTAGTGTCTCTCTCTTGTTTCAATAAAACTGCGGCTATTGGTTCTCAAAAACCTTGTAAGAATTGGATTCTTAGTCAGGAAGTAAGTAGCTGTCAAGTATTGCCCACACTATGGTTAGAAAGAGATTCAGTTTACATTTATATAACACAAGAAAAAAATTAAAAAGGATTTAAGAATGTTGTCGATTTAACTCGGAGTTTAATAAGTTTGTGAAGCCATGAGCAAATTTGAAATTAGAACTCCTCAAATGACTGTAGCACTATCAATGCGTTATATTAAGTTTTCTTATCAGGCTTTTGCATGTATATTAAATTTTAATTGACTGTGCACTAAGGATCTGAGTAAGGCCTACATCACTAATTCCTGTCCTTGAGTTCATCAATTCTTTTAGCCAAAGTGAATGCTTCAACTATTTAAGATGGAAACTTGTACACACATGTTATGGCTTTCACCATTTAGATTTTTATAAACCTTTTACATTATTTCCTTTTAGTGCCTATGATCACATCTAAATGTTCATGTATATATTTCACACTTTGATATGGCAAGGTTACTTTATTTGTTATTTGAGTGCATTACTTTTTCTTATTTTTAAGGTATTTGTGCATCTAGCTGGTACTTTAAAAGATATTGTCTGTAAGATCATTTCCACAAAATGATTGTAAATTTCATTTATTTAGTGAATTAAGTTATCAGAAACTGATCTACAAATCTAAAGTCCTAAATGGCATAGATGGATTTATATCTATGCATCTATTTAACTCTTGTGCACAAGATCATCTTAGTATCATCATATGTTTCAAATTACATTCAGTTTCTGTAACTTTGATTAAGAAAGAACAATTGTATTTTAAAGCCTATATTGGTTTGCAAAAATGTGATTATGCCTGAATACCCCAGACCACTATGCGGTCATGTTTGACTATGTGTCTTCATCAAGATCATGCATGATTTTGTCACAGATTTTTGTGTTGTTATCTTTTCTTTCCTTTTTATTTTGTTCTTTCTGGTGGTAGTTCTTTTAATATCTTAACCCACTGTACTTTTAGCAGCTGCAAGTACCTATGATTAGTTAATTTTACATTTTAGTCCTTAGGAATTCTTTATCTGTTTCCATCAGGAAAACTGATTGATTGCTTATATGTGATGGGTATAGTAAGAGAATCTAAAAGGCAGAACTGGTCATGTTTTATTTATATAGACCTTGAATTGGCAGTCTTCCATAGCTATCATTTTTCTGGGAAAAATCTGATTTGATCTTTTTGAAATTTAATAAATAAGTTAAGAAGTAAAAGGTAGAACTCACATTAAAATTCCACCTAGTCTAAATTTAGCAGGAATTTAGACCTGGCTATGTAGTTTTACAGGATGCATGCATGTGCAGAAGTTGGAGTGAATTGAAAGAGTGTAAAAGTATTGACAAAAATGTTGTCCTTCTAATTTCGTCTCAGCCTTCCACATTGTATGAGGAAAATAAAGATCAACTGTGAACAGAAAATTATGATGGAAATTATAATCTATTATTGAATGATTGATTAAATCATTTTTTTATTTGGCAAGAATCACATTCTCTTAGTCATGGCTATCCAATTTTATTTCTTCTTACCTCTAGGTTGTCATCGATTTAGCCTGGGATAATAATCTTACCTTTTCTTTCAATATACTTCAGGCGATGTTCATTTGACAAATAGTCTGTTCATGATAATATAAAAAGCCAAAGTATATTTGGTGTTCAAATCGAAATAGCTTTAACCTTTAAAATGTTTTATGTATTAGGACTTTCTGGATAAAATGGTAATTGTATTGTTTAATAGGCATGGCCTATTTTTCTGTATAAATAAATCCCAGTCCACTTGAAATTTTATGAGAGCTTTCATATAACTTATAAGAAGTGTGCACCCTTCTAGATTTGAGATTGTACACCCTTCTAACAATCAAGTTAAAATGTGTATATAACTATCAGAAAAGTTTAAAGAAGAAAGAGCATTAAAAGCCCACAAAATTAAGGAAAAGAAGTCCCAAAGAGCAAAAAGATCTCAAAACTCTACAATGAAAAATCTCAACTGCACTAAAATGACCTAAAATTCACCACACATAGCTGTCAAATTCGAAACCCTTTTAGGTTTATAGCTGCTTCCCATTGAAGCAGAACGAAGAAGAAAGAAACATCTTCAAACTCTGCACTGATAGAAGCCCAAAGGGAACCTGGACCTTCACTTTGTCCCAAAGTTGCAAAGATTCCTTCCCAGCTTCATTCTTTGCAATTCTCAAGTTTCTCTTATTCTGCTGACCTCAAAAGATGGCCAAAAGTATGCATCAATTAAAATCCTACTCGATTTTAAATCTGGAAAGTAAAAAATGACATCATAAAATATGAAAAGAAAGCAACCCGTTTAAATGGAAAAAGAAATAAATCCTAGTTAAAATATTAGTTCTTCCATCTATGGCTAACATAGGTGTATAGGGCTCTTGTGGATCATGCTTGAAGGAAGGATGGATACAGGTTCAAATCAAGCATTATTCAGGAAGGGGGAAATAAGAGCTAAGAGAAAAGGTTCAAATTCAAATTAGGAATAAATTAAAAAGATTGAAGTTTTTTAATTCTTGATAGCATACTTTTTGAAATGGATATATCTATTTGTTAAAGGGCACTGTTCATAGATCAAAAATTAAAGTGTTGGTTGCTGATTCAACAATTTGAAACTGTTGTTTGTGATTATTTATCGTCACAAATGAAGGATTGCAGATTCTTATTATTTTTATTATATTCTCGAGTTTTGTTGATGTTGGTCCATGACTCCTTTTTCCTTTGCTGATCTGGGGATCATTATTCTTTTCTCAACCGTCTTTTTTATCCTTTTTCTTTTACATTTTTCAGCCATAACAGATTGCATAGATATTAAATTTTTCAAAACTTCTCCTACCATTTTTTATTTTGTTAAGACGACTTAAAGTAGGGAATGGTCTTGGCTTTGGTTTTGGTATTGCTTGGTCATTAAGTAGTCAACATTTGAAATGATGCAAAAGTTATTAACAATCTACATTTCACCATTTTGTACAATCAATGGTCAAACTATCTGGCTGTGGAAATGAGCCAAGAACCAATATCTTAGACCACTCTATCTGTGGTTTTGTGGTAGTGACGAGTGCCTGTATTTATTTAATTAATGTACTGGTCACAAAGTCTTTGGATTAATTTAGATTTACAGGTGGATTATTCTTGTACCCCTGGAGAAGTCCAGCAGCATTTCCAGTCGTGTGGGACAGTGAATAGGGTCACTATTCGTACGGATAAATATGGCCAACCAAAAGGTTATGCATATGTGGAATTTCTTGAATCAGTGGCTGTTCAAGAAGCGCTTCATCTGAATGAATCTGAGCTTCATGGCCGTCAATTGAAAGTACAGCAACTCTTATTTGTGTTCTGGTTTATAGTATATCCCCTTTTTGCAGTTGAATTTGTTTACATTGGACTTAGATTCCATATTCTCTTTACAAATGTAGGTGACGGTTAAGCGGACCAATGTACCTGGGATGAAACAACATCGTCCCCGCAGACCTAATCATTTCATGCCATATCAAGCTAGGGGTGCAGTTATACCTCCTTATTTCTACTCTTCTTATGGTTATGGGTATGTTTCTTTTGCTATTTTCATCACTTGTTTGTGGACTAACTTACAATACTCTTTTCTTTCTATGTATTGTCTTTGAATTTTGAACATTTACGAATCTTGGCACTTCTTTTATATTGCAGGAAGGTCCCCAGGTTCAGAATGCCAATGCGTTACAGCCCCTACTACTGAAAGCTCAATCCTGCTTTGACTGTTTGACATAGTGCTGGTTCAAGATAGTGGGGAAACAGTCAAGAAAAACACCATTTGCTACTTTTTCCTTCCAATGGATGTTAAAAGGATTTTCAGAAGATTGCAAGGAATTTACGAACTATGGCTGATGTGAAAAGAAATGAGCATTTAGGATTGTAATTATGATGCTTTTCAGCTGTGATAATGGCTATCTAAGTTCATTTCATGTTCATATTGCTTCGTCAAATTGTTGCTACTTATGAGTGTGTGTGGTTTTTTTTGTCTTCTTCCCCAGTTTCCATTGCTTCTTATGTGACATTGGATGAAGAGATATTTGTTGGTAGGAAAATCATTTGTAAGTTCTTATGTCTGGTTTAAACGCAGTTGGATCCCTCGAAGTTTCAAGTTGACCATTTGGATGGACAATCTCCGGCGGATGGTGATCGAGCGGGCCAGATGGATGTTAAAAAAATCAATGCCAGGCGGGGTTACGAGCGGATATGGGTATTGTTTTTCAGGAGGTACGATAACAGTCGTTCAATTTTTAAATTATACAGGATAACCATTGTCTGTTAGTAGGGATCTGGTACGTTTGAGGCGGGGGAGGATGACTTCATTCTCCAACACAAACACAAGGGAAAAAAGAAGTCCGAAACGGGCATTTACTTCTGTTTTATGTTTTCTGTTTTCTGTTTTCATTTTTATTTTAAAATATTTTTGCAATTAAAATTAATTAATATAAATCTATATATTTTAATATACATACTAATTCTTATTAATTAAACAAAATTTTAACGAAATAATTTTTTTTTTTTCAAAATAAGAACAGGAATGAGAATGATAGATAATTTCTGACGGTTGTCATATAGTATAAGGTTAACAAAAGAGATTAAGAGTTAAAAAAAAAAAAATCCTACCGATCATTAGTCCATTACATAATAATAGTAGACTAATGGCATGTTTGGTGGCTTGCATTGATAAGAGGACAAAACAAGTGGATTGCATTCAATGGTTGGAATATTGTGTTTGGTTAATTTTTTTTTTCTCACTCTTACAATAAAACAAACTCAGCCCATTATTTGTCTATCTTTTCTCAATTTCTTTAATTATCTTATAATATAAGTGATAATGAGCTAAGATTATTCAAGTGTTTGTTTAAATTTTAATATTTATCTTCTATGTTTTAAAATTCTGTTTTTTATTTATCTAAATTTTTATATGAAAAATTCTGACCATGGTTGAGTAATAATCAAGTATGTTGTGGTGATAATCAAGCATAAATATGAGATTTAAAAAATTGCTTGATTGTGATCAAATATAAGTCAAGAATAGTTGGATATATAGTAGCTTGTACTTAATTAATTTAGTCTGCAACAATCCACTAAAGATTAAAATAATTTAAAGCATGCATTGCAATCGCTTGAGTGAATACTTGATCGAAAAAAAATATATTAATAATCTTATATGCACAAGTAACTTCACAAAGAAATCATAATATAAATTTGTGACTGTAGCAATATATGTCAATGACATGAATTTAATTGAAATTTATAAAAAGATTTTAAAAGCTATTAAATACTTGAAATGAAAATTTTGAGAAAAGATAGATATTGTCTCGAGGTTTGTAAATTTAACAAAAATATAATATGCAAGTATAAAAATCAAAATTATGCTTTAAAAAATAATTGTGAAAGCTTAAATAGCTTTAGAAGTTTATCTCTTGCCATTGCTAACGTTTGCTAAATTTAAGTTGATGGAAAGATTTTACAAGTGCTCTTAATTCTCACTTAATGAGAATTAATGAGAAAAACAAGTTTAGAAACCATCACCATTCTCCTTGTTTTGTAAATTTTTTCACCAAAAAACATACCAGAGTTATCAAGCATTAATTACGACAGTTTTTAATTTCAAATGGTAGTTATTGGATATTAATAACCTTAACTTAATGAATAAATTTTATATTTATTCTAGGTCCAATCATAAATAATTTTTCTTTTACATAAATGTATATACCATAATGAGAAAATATTATATAAATAAAATTTTTTAGCCAAATAGTACATATTTATATACAATAAATTACATAATGGAACCAAGTCCTATTCTAATTACACAATCCTTAAAATTTTTTGGTGGTATACCTTTTGTCAAAGGATCTATTATCATTAATTCAGCTCTAACGTGCTCAATAACCACCATCTTTTCCTTAACACATTCCCTTATGGTTAAGTGTTTATGTCGATATGTTTGCTTCAATTCCTACTTTTATTATTCTTAGTCAAGAATACACAATTGAATTATTATAATATATCATTATGGCTTAGAAATTAAATTGACAAGTTTAAGACCAAATATGACACTCTTTAACCATACTTCATAAAAGGTAGACTCAAAACACAAAATAAACTCGGTCTCTACAATGAAAGTAACAATCGATGACTACTTAACACTTCTCTAAGATATGACTCTACCAGCAAATATAAAGATGTATTCAAAAGTTAATTTTCTACAATCATCACAGCCAACAAAGTTAGAATCTAAATGACTAACTACTTCCAAGTTGTTAGTCCGTGTATATATAAACATGTAATTTTTGGTTCTTTAAAGATACCTCATAACTTTTTTGGTAGCTTTTTAGTGATCTATACCTAGGTTACGCTAATATCTTCTTAACATTCCTACTGCAAAAGTTATGTAAGGTCTTATGTAGACTTGAGCATATATTATACTTCTTATAACCGAAGCATACTGAATGTTATTCATTTGTTCCTTTTTGAGATCATTTTTAGGACATTGGTTCAAATTAAATTTATTTATCTTAAAATTGGTACTATATTTAAAGAATAATCTTTCAACTGAAATCTTTGTAAAATTTTTTTGATACAAGTTTCTTGAGATGGGCCTAAAATACTTGATTTATATCCCTTTGTAACTTAATGCCAATGACATAAGATATTTTATACATTTCTTTCATATTAAAATTTTTAAAAAGGAATTGTTGCACTACACATAGAAACCATTTATCATTAATTGCAAGTAATATATCATTCACATATAAAACAAAGAAATAAATTTTAATCCTACTAACTTTTTAGTATATATATTAATCCATGAAATTTTTTTAAAAACTAAATGAAGAAATAATTTAATAAAATTTTAAAGACTATTGTCGGAAGGCTTGTTTTAATCCATATACAGATTTCTTAAGCTTGCAAACTAAATGTTCACTATCATTGTAAGAGAATCATTCATGTTATTTTATATAAACCTGTTCTTCTAGACTTTCATTAAAGAATGTTGTTTTTACATCTATTAGATGTAACTCTATATTAAAATAAGCTACTAATACCATAATCATATAAAAAGAATCCTTTAGATGCAAGAAAAAATATCTTTGTCTAGTCAATTCCTTCTTTCTTAGTGAATCTTTTAATAACAAGTCTAGACTTGTATCTTTTAATATTGTTTAATGAATTTTTTTTAATTTTAAAAATTTATTTACAACCTATAAATTTAAACCCTTTAGACAACTCAATAAGATCTTAGGTTTAATTTGTTGACATAAAATTTATCTCATTTTTTATGGCATCATACTATAAATTAGATTTATGATAACTCATGACTTGTAAAAATTTTCTTCAGATCATTTATGGCTCTAATATTGTAACCTGACTATTGTAAATACATAATATAATCACTAAGAATTAATAATTATTTTAATTTAATAGATCTTTTTAATGTTGTTTTAATATTTTCCTAAGAAGTATATTGTACAACTGGTTATTCAATAATTGGATCTACTAAAATATCACTAGTTTGTGAAATTTGATTCTCATCTAGTTGAATATCAACCATTATTTCATTAACATTTACTTATACTAGTGAAACGTTGTTAATGATAATCACTTTATTGCCTGAAGTGAAAAATTCTGAATTATCATTCTCAGAAACTGTGTTCTGAGATTAATCCCTTCTACTGATCAAGTAATTTTCAAGAAATTTAATTTTTTTGATTCTATAAATTTAGTATAATGTGATGGATAATAAAATGTATATCCTTTAAACCTTTCTGAATATCTAATAAGATATTTACTAATGATTCTAGGATTTAATTTCTTCTTTTGTGGATTGTATAATCTTACTTTTCCATAACTCAAATTATATTTTAATAATAGCTTTAGTTAAAACTCAGTTTAATATATACATAACTATTTTAAGAGCTTCTACTTATAAGGATTTATAAAGTTTAAAATTGCTAAGCATACTCCACACCATATCTAATAATATTTGATTTCTTCTTTCTACTACATCATTCTAGTCTGAAGAACCAAGCACAGTGTATTGAGTAACAATTTCATACTCTTAAAGAAACCTCACAAATGGACCAAGTGTTTGTTCATCATCTATATACCTACTATAGTATTCATTACTTCTATCAGATCTCATAATTTTCATTTGCTTACTACATGATTTTTTTTATTTTAATTTTGAATATTTTAAAATATCTAATGCTTCATCCTTAATATTCAACAAGTAAAAATACATGAATCGTGAAAAATCATTAATAAAAGTGATAAAATACTTATAACAATATAAGTCTATACTAAGACTTCATATATTTACATATATGATTTCTAATAAATTTAAATTTCTATTAGCACCTTTTTTTGACTTATTAGTCTATTTACTCTTTATACAGTCCACACATAATTTAAAATCAGTAAAATCTAAAGTATTTAGTATTTTATTATTTACTAATTTTTTGATTCTATCTATAGCGATATGTCCTACTCTCCAATGCCAAATTTTCATTCATAACATTTTTTTTTACATCAGTATGAGTATGCATTATATTCTAACAAGCATTACTTTGTAAATTGACATAATAAAGACCATTAGACAATGTACCATTTTCAATAAATTTTGAATTATAAAAAATATTCATTGAATTACACGAAAAATTAAAGGAATATCCATGTGGTATAAGCATCGAAATATAAATTAAGTTTTTAGAAAAACTAGAAATATAAAAGGTCATTTCTAATAGTATTACAAAACTGCTATTAAGAGCTAAGCTATATATCCCAATAACCTCAACAATTAAACTTATCTTATTACTAGAATAGATAAATCACTCAACTCCTACAAGGTTCTTTAGGTTTTACAAATCTTGCAAAACATTCGTAATGTGAATTGTAGAACTAGAATCAATCCACCAGTGTTATGACAAACTTCAGTCATATTAGATTCATAACTTACAAAAAAAAATAATACCTTACTTAGTAAGCCGTTTCTAAAATTTAATACAATCCTTTTTCATATACTCATTTTTTTTTTTTTTAAACAAGTATTTAGATTCTTTCTTAATTTTTTTAGTTTAGGCAGGTATTTTGACCTTCACTTTTTTTTATTCTTTCTTTTCATTACCAAATGTGCACTGTTATTTTGAGAATTTACTCTTATTTCAATAATCAATCTTTCCTTTTCTTGCATACATATAGTCATTGATTTATTGATAGTGCACTTATCTTTATTTATGATATAAAAAATTTTAAAGAGTCTATATAGTTAAGGAAGTGAATTTAAAATATAATATACTAAAAAAGATTCAAATATTGTCATATAAAGTATTTTGAGTTGAGCAGTTATGTCTCTAATTTTCATGACGTACTCTCTCACACTTATAATAGTGGTAAGTTTCATGGTAGAGAACTTCATGATCAAGATATCGGCTAGTGTTTTGTCTAAAAATTTAAACTATTTACCAATAATTTTTACCAAAGTATAAACATCATCATGTTGAACAATGAACCACATATGCTAGTAAAAATTTTAGTTTTTATGAATATTATACTAAATCAATTAAATCGCTCCTAATGTTCTTAAAACTTAATTTATACTGGAATTTTAGCATTAGTAATAGGTAGTAGTTTATATTTTTGTATAGTATAAACTATATCTCACCACCCTAAATATAGCGATACTTTCTCTTTTCATATCTTATAATTATCTCCTACCAGTTTAACAATATCTAAGTCGATATTATATATATTTGTAGGTTATGATGTTATAAAAATGCATACTTATAACAAACTTTATTAAAGTTTAATATTTATATTTTATTAATATAAAATATACTTAAAATATGAGTCACAAGATAAAATATTATTTGTAAGCTAAGTATTTTATTCAAATAAATTCATATATTTTTATGATAAAACTATTATATTATATCTAATAACTCTTATGGGTAAATTAAAAAAATAATATAAAATTTTATTCTAATTAATCACATAAACGTAATAAAAATTCTTATAGAATAAAATTTATCATATTTAGTACTTTTAATTATAATTAATATTTTAAAATATATGTGATCTTAAATTAATATAAAATTTTATTTAACTTAAGGATGTTGCGGCTACTATTTAATTAATTAAAATTTTATGGATCACTTAAATATTTTAATATATATATATAAGCATATATTATAATGTTTATGCCTTGTAGAAATTTTCTCCAAAATATTTTTGTATTTATTGTATAGATGAATAGAAAATAATTTATTAAGCTAAAAATCACAATATTTCAATTTTCAAGAAAGATTGAAAGGGTCACAAGCAGTCCCATTTAAAATCTAATCTCTTTAGATAAAATTTTTTCAAACATGTAATTAGAAGCAAATAAAATACTACAACTACAACCAGCAATAATACTTAATTTAGTATTTCTTTATTTGTCTAAGTTTTATGTATTTGTTTATTGAAAGAATTTAGCATACTAACTACTATCTCTTAAATTGTATGCATAATACAAAAATACCCAAATTAAGCAAACTATACTTTACCATAAAACATAAATTACATGCTTAGAATAAAATATTAAAATTAAATTTTAATTATGCATATAACATAACATAAATAATATGCATAAATTTAAACATTTAAATTGAATTTAAATTTACATATAATAAACTTAAATAATATGCATAATTGAAACTATCTAAATTCAATTTAAAATTAAATTGCAATTTAGACCAAAATCATAATAAAAAAATAGATTTTTAGACTAAATTCTACAGTATAATTTAATTTTGTCCAAAATTAAATTCTTAACAGGTTTGAGTTTAATTTATTAAAATATTTATGAACAAAATTCTAATTTAAAACTAAATGATTAGCCCAACGGTTAGAAAATTAATTTACTTGACGTTAGGTCATGAGTTTAATAATAAGTGTTTCAAATTTTTCATGCAATTAATTCAAAAATAAAACCGCTTAAAATTTAATAAATGCCCTCGTATTGCACGTAAACTAACTGTGACGGAGTCCCACGTTGAATAGCAAAAGGTTATTCTTGGGGTTTAAAATGGTAGACTCTGCACATCTTAATAAATATGTATTTTGAAGAGGAGGTAATGGTTCAGTCCGTAACAAAGTAGTATCAGAGCCAAATCCATTCTAATTTTAATGTTTCAACCAAGCGTCTATGCATAACACATGTGTCCATGAAAGGTCCATATATCTCAAGGTAGAGTAAGACGAGTATGTATAGAATCTTACTGTGATGAAAGCATCGCAGAATTGAATGGGGAAAGGTATGACGAAATTTCACATTAAATAAAAATAAAATATTCTTATAATTTATAAAAGTGAATTTTCTACACTCTAATGAACATGTCTTTTGGGAGGAGGTAGCCCGTGACACAGTGTTTTGCCCAGCGATCAAGGATGTTAAATATTTATAAAGTGCAAGACTCAGCAACCAAATTTTTTTTGAATTTAATCGTAAATTAATCGACATGTTGTCTGTATGTTTTAAAAGAAATCGACATGTCATTCAGTAGTCCAGCATAAACGACCTGAATGCAGACCTACAAACCCAAAATATTTTCAGCCATTTTTATGCTATTTTTGACATGTTATACATCTAAAATGTTAAATGATTTATAACATCAATTTATATTAAAAACATTCGAATTTAAATTACATTGAAAAATCAAACCTATATCAGCCGTCCATTCTACTGACCCTGCTAAGTCAACCATGGCCACAAAATGGAGCCTCGAAATATTTATTCAGTTAAATAGGAAATAATTTATTCAGTTAAAAATCACAATATTTCAATTCTTAAAAAAGATTAAAAGTGTTACAAGCAGCCTCACTTAAAATCTAATCTCTTTAAATAAAATTTTTTTAGACATGTAATTAGAAGCAAATAAAATACCACAACTATAACTGACAATAATACTTAATTTAGTATTTCTTTATTTGTTTAAATTTTATGTATTTGTTTATTGAAAGAATTTAGCATACTAACTACTATCTCTTAAATTGTATGCGTAATACAAAAATACCTAAATTAAGCAAATTATACTTTAGCATAAAACATAAATTACATGCTTAGAATAAAATATTAAAATTATATTTTAATTATGCATATAACATAACATAAATAATATGCATAAATTTAAATATTTAAATTGAATTTAAATTTGTATATAATAAACTTAAATAATATGCATAATTGAAATTATCTAAATTCAATTTAAAATTAAATTACACAAAAAAATATGTATTTAGACCAAAATCATAATAAAAAAATAGATTTTTGGACTAAATTGTATAGTATGATTTAATTTTGTCCAAAATTAAATTCTTAATGGGTTTGAGTTTAATTTATTAAAACATTTATGAATAAACAAAATGTATTCTAATTTAAAACTAAACGACTAGCCCAGCGGTTAAAAAATTAATTTACTTGACATTAGGTCATGAGTTTAATAATAGGTGTTTCAAACTTTTCATGCAATTAATTCAAAAATAAAACCGCTTAAAATTTAATAAATGCCCTCGTATTGCACATAAGCCAGCGCTTTGCCCAGCGATTAAGGATGTTAAATATTTATAAAGTGCAAGACTCAACAACCAAATATTTTTTGAATTTAATCATAAATTAATCGACATGTTGTCTGTATGTTTTAAAAGAAATCGACATGTCATTCAGTAGTCCAGGATAAACGACCTGAATGCTGACCTACAAACCCAAAATATTTTCAGCCATCTTTTCGGCCATTTTTATGCCATTTTTGACATGTTATGCGTCTAAAATGTCATAATTTAATACTTAAATGATTTATAACATCAATTTATATTAAAAACATTCGAATTTAAATTACATGAAAAATCAAACCTATCTCAGCCGTCCATTCTACTGACCCTGCTAGGTCAACCATGGCCACAAAATGGAGCCTGGACAGCCTGACGAACAAGAAGGCTCTTCAACTCCCTGAATATCCGGACAAGGCCGACCTTGATTCTGTCCTTCAGACCTTTCGACGTTCCCTCCGATTGTTTTCGCTGGAGAGGCGAGAAGCCTTGAAGAGAAACTTGGCCATGCTGCTATTGGTAATGCGTTCTTGCTTCAGGGGGGTGATTGTGCTGAGAGTTTCAAAGAATTCAATGTCAACAACATTTGGAGACACTTTTCGTGTTCTTCTTCAGATGAGTGTTGTCCTTATGTTTGGTGGCCAAATGCCTGTTATCAAGGTTATTACATTTTCTGTTTCTTTTAGATTCTATAAGTGGGTTGTTAAAGAAAAATAATAATATAATCACAGTTATTTTCATATTAGTTTATGGTTTTAGAAATTGTTTCAGTGCCTATGGTAATTGAGTTTGAAAGACTAGATTTTTATTGTTGTGATGTAACTATATATGTATTTAGATTCTTAAATATTAATGGTCACAGTCGATACTTATATTTGCATTCTATGAGTTTATAATACTTCGGGATTGTAGAGACAATGTAATATTGATTTTAATGAATAATACTATGGTTCACTTTGGAAAGGAAATTATTTGATTTGCTCTACTGTGTATAATTTTGTATCACTGATGTTAAATAGTTAGGGAATCGTGCTAATTTTCCATAGATGAGGTTGTATTGGTGGCTATTTCCCTTTGCCTGATGACAATAGATGGTATATGCATATGGAACCGGTATTTTAATGATTTATGTGTGGGATATGCTGTTTAGGTGGGGTGAATGGCTGGTCAATTTGCAAAGCCGAGGTCAGATCCATTTGAAGAAAAGAATGGATTGAAGCTGCCAAGATACAGAGGCGACAATATCAATGGCGATGCATTTGATGCACAATCAAGAATTCCAGAGCCAAATAGGATGATTAGAGCTTATTGCCAATCTGAGGCAACTTTGAATCTTTTAAGGGCATTTGCCGCGGGAGGTTATGCACCAATGCAAAGAGTGACCCATTGGAATCTAGATTTCACGGATCACAGTGAGCAAGGGGATAGGTATGTTTTCTTCCTTAAGAAAACCTATATCCTGAGCAGCTACTTCTGGTGGATGTGCCCTGGAAATTGAGTTAGGAGATTGAGTTTTAATGATTTTATTCTTTTACCCCTCCGGATAAGTAAGATGTTAGGTTGACTGTTGATTTTGAGTTTATTAACCATTTGGTGTTTAACATTGTTGTGAAATTCATCTTTAGGGACCACCATTATGAAGTTCAATTTTGTCGTGGGTTTATGGCAGTGATTGATATTATCTGGACAATCAAAACTGCATAATTTGATATGATGTTTGAAGAAGCGGAAGGAAAAAATTGTTATGGTTGAGATAAAAGATACGGGAAGAGGAGCGAGTTTGTCTATCTCCTTGTGCATTTGGCAGGGAGGGAAGAGAGAGAAATATAGAAGGCTAAATTTGTAGCTAGTGTTTTTTTCAATCCACACAATTTTGAGGAGAATGCATTGAGCATCTTTTTTTTTTCTTTTCTTTGGCTCCCCTCTTTGACAACAAACAAAAGAACCCTGGTTTCTCAATTTTTTTTAACATCTCCCTTCTCAATATGCAACTTCTCCTTCCAACCAATCACACCATAAGAGTTGTTGTTGCTTGAGCTAAGGGGACTTTCAAATTGGAGAATTAATATTGTGAAATTCCATTTTCATCCTTTCTTCAGTTATTATATTTTATCATTCTGTCTCATGCTTATAAGAAAAGTGGAAACAAAAATAAAAGCCAAAAAATACATAAGAAAATAATCTAGTCTGTTGTGCCTCAGAAATGGGAAATAAAGTTTACCATTGTCTTTAGGTTGAGCTGGATAAGTTTTGTTTACTGCATAAACTCTAATCGGTTTGATTTTTTTTTTTTTTTGTTTTAGCTTTTTGTTGGTTGGTTTGTTTGAATAGGTACTGTGAACTGGCTAACCGAGTTGATGAGGCACTGGGATTTATGGCTGCTGCAGGAATGACAGCCAACCATCCAATCATGACTACAGCAGAGTTTTGGACATCTCACGAGTGCTTGCCTTTGCCTTATGAAGAAGCTCTCACTAGGGAGGATTCAACTTCTGGGTTTCACTATGACTGCTCTGCACACATGCTTTGGGTTGAGAAACACACCCGCCAACTGGATGGTGCTCATGTTGAGTTTTTAAGAGGAGTTGCAAACCCTCTTGGTATCAAGGTACACTTTTTTATATTTTCTGTGTCAATTGCCATTAGCCTGGTAACGTTAACAAGATACGTAATCTTAGCTGTATTCAGTTTGCAAATATTTTTCACTGCTGGGTTGTTTGTATTTGTAAGTGTTTGTATGTTAAACTTGTTACCATATACATGCTTTTTGGTTAAGCTATTAAATTTGTTTGCGATTGACTATGTTTTATGACTACAAAGATCATATTCTGATGCAGGTCAGCGATAAGATGGATCCAAATGAGCTAGTTAAGCTCATAGATATCCTAAACCCCAAGAACAAGCCTGGTAGAGTAACAGTGATTGTAAGGATGGGAGCCGAGAGCATGAGGGTTAAGCTTCCCCATCTGATCAGGGCAGTCCGTAGAGCAGGACAAATTCTCACTTGGGTTAGTGACCCCATGCATGGAAACACCATCAAAGCCCCTTCTGGACTCAAAACACGTTCGTTCGAGGCTATCAGGCCATGTTTTGTATTATATTCAAAACTTTTGTACACTTGCTTTATAAACTTGGTTGCTTGCTATTGCTTTTGAATTGTGAAAATCCTACGGGAATGGTCTTGTTTCCTTGATATTAATTGTAATTGCACTGCTTATACTCCTCTTATTATCAAAAATCAAGTAACTGAGTTGTATTTTAGGTCATTAATCTGAACTATGGAAAATATTTGTCACAACAGGTCTTTGATAACTCATTATGTATTTTTCTCTCTTGACCTCTATGATCCTTAAGTTGTCTCATTTATGACTACTTGTTGATGGCTTGCTAGTTAGGACAACCCATTACTTACTTGCTTAATGATTAATCTGTCTGAAACATGGTATCAGACGCATGATATGTGTCAGACAACAATCAAGAAGTGGATCAACTTGGCTTTCTTTCTACTTGTGGTTTATTTCTCCATCCAGATTGGCACTCAAGTAGCAACATATAAACATGTTTAATTTAAAATCTCATTGGAAGTCTTACAATAAGCTGTTGCCCAAGTCTTGAAAGATTACATAAAAGTAAACTCATCCATTATCGATTCATGAAGTTAGTCCTTCAACAATAACACAACCATATAATTTTTTCGTAACGTATTGTTTATGTTACTATGAAGTATTGTCTTAATATAAACTTTTCGTTGTCGGCG
>CP135564.1:2553776-2580758 GCA_032401905.1 Swietenia macrophylla
TTTGTAAGTAACACCTTATTGAATTTAATTTTAAATTTAAACTTTCACTAAATACCCGTAGTAGAATAAATAAAACCTTTTGGAATAATATAAGAGATTTGAGTTGGATTTCAAACTCATGCACGGGGACTGGCAAAGAATTTGATTTATTTTTTTATAAAATTTAAAAATAATAATAAAAAATTTTATTTAAAAAAGAGTATACATATTTATATTTAAATATATATATATATATATATATTCAATTCTATCCAACCTAATTTGAATTGAATCAAATCGATTCACTCTAATTGATTCTTATAATATATATATATATATATATATATTATGAGAACTAATTAGATTAAATCGATTCAATTCAGTTTATTTTATTTTTTTATTTTATTTTGATTCATTATGATTTATTTTTTTATCTCTTTTTATATATATTTGAATAAAAAATAAATCAAAAATAACCAAAATATAATGAAAAAAATAAAAATGATAAAAGCTTTGCAATTGACTAGTTGAGTGGCATTACAATTACATATAATATTAAATACTTTAAAGAGAAAAGTGTATCATTTGCTAGAATTAGCTAGCATGGATTGTATTAGAAAATTAGATATACTAATCATTCAAAGTTTTATTGAATTGCATCAAACTGATAATGATCTCTAATGATAATTCACACAAGGTAAAGAATTATAGTTTTAAGATTTTTTAAAATCTTGATTATGTAGAATGTCTTTTCTTAAATGCTAATTCTTGAAACCAGATAGATTATGATGTTTGACTCTTTGAAAATTTGGCCAAGGCAATGAATTTTTTTTCAGCTCTTTGAAGGAAAATTTCATTCACATAAGGTTTATATAGGCAAAAGAGGGTTTGTATAGGTTTAATATTTTGACTTTTGAAATCCTAATCCATTTATGAAAAGTCATTTAGCTAAATAGATTACTAATCTTATTAGTACTCTCCTTTGAATTAAGGATCATGATCCTCTCATGGTCTTTTTAATCTACAGTTTAACCATATAGTTATACGTGCAATAATTAACAATAAATGATTTAAATTGTATCTTGATTTTTTAATTTATATTAAAATATAAAATTAATTTTTAAAATTTATTAAAATACAATTTGAACTATTCATTAGTAATTATAATACGTGTCAATATCTGTTTAAAAGTTAATGATAGAAAAGATTAGAAATAATCTTAATTCTTAAATTAAATATTATTTAATTCAGATAATTATTCAAATAGTATTATCTTAATCAAATTAGAAAATTCATAATTAGATAATTATAATTAAATACAAATGCTTTGCGTAATTATAATTTCATTCCAATAGTTTGTAAAACTATTAAATAAACCCTTAAAAATAATAAACTTAACAATTAATTTTTAATTTTTTTTCCAAATAATTTAATCTTAATTTCTTCAATACCATTTGGTGTATGATGCATTAGGTTCTATCTCATGTTTGTGACAGAGATAGTTATAGACCTTGTAAATCTAGATAAATTAAAAATTAATTTATCTTTATTTAACTATGTAATGAAAAGACCATTTTTAAAGACCATAAACAACTTCTAGTAATGTATCATTACATCTAATTGAGAAAAAATATTAATTTATGAAGCTTATTTCATAAACAATTACCGTATGATATAATTTTTTTGCCATAATTATATTTCTCCTTGATTTAGAGTATTAAAAGTATTAACTCCAATAATTATGAATGTAATAATATTGCCCTGAGATGATAAATTACAAACTAGAGATTCAAAATACTTTTCAAAACTCTCTTGTCAGAGCCATGGGTTCATGTTATTACTTGTACAATGCTCACTTAAACTAGAATATCTTCTTTAATTATTAAGAGTGGTGAATCTTTTACCGATCTCTTACAGCTTATGTATGCTTATCATATTGCTCAATTGCCACCTTATGTGCAATCTCTCACTAGATCATGAAGAGATAGTGTTAAAGCATATATGATCCACATACTAGATATTATGAAAATATGAAGTCTAAAGATTAGTCATACATCGTTATAAAGAGAATTGTTATAAAAATGTGGATAATCACTCCATATAGATTCTCTCGTAGGTTAATTTGATATACTTGTTTTCTAACAAGCATTCATGTGTTAGACTAAATAAATACCTTTACTAATAGCCTATGAGATTGGTTATCCACTTTTACTAAAATAGCAATTATAATATATTTTAGTTTAAATTGAATATATCAATGTTCTACTATTGCCTTAAGTTGGAAACGCCTTCACTAATCTTATGACTATGAACTTTTAAGAATAACGAGATCTTATATATCCATTAAATTGACTATTTTGAGTGTATAACATATACTTATAGATAAAATTGCCAATGTTGTTAATCAATATAATAATAAAATTTTATACATAATTTTGATTGGACCTAAGGCATATTACTAACAGTGTATGCATGTACCTTGTATTTTGAGACTAAGTTTTAATATTTTAGATGTCATATTATATTTATTTTTGTAACATAACATTTGAAACATATGGTCAAAAAATTAAAAATTAAATCTCAAATGAATAAAGTAAAAATTAAAAGACTAAAATAAGATATAAAACTTTTAAAGTAGATAATACTTAAAATATAGAATAAATATTTTTAGTTTAGTTTTATTCTTTAAACACAAATGAATTAGTGCAATACAACGTCAGGCAACTGACTTCATGCTTGTTACGTCTCACATGCCTCACTTCACATGGACATTAAACCAACGAACGGAAAAACAAAAAGGACAAAAAAAAGAAAAAAAACTTTTTTGGCATCTCACAAATGCCTGTTACATCTCACGTGCCTCATTTCACCTGGCACTGTACCAATGAATTGAAACAAAATATATATATATATATATATATATATATATATATATATAGCAGACAGATGAATGGTTACATATCACATGCGTATATCACATGGTTACTTAGCCTATGAATTGAAAATACAAAATCACCTTCTGCCAAATACACTTGGATGGTTACATCTTACAGTCTGGAATATTATCACATGGTTATCTTTCATGCCACAGAATAGTAATATTCTATTTAAGGGTTGTCTGTGTACTTATGCATATTGTAATATGTTAACTTTAAAAATGATTTTCTTATTCCAATTGGTAAAATAATAGATTTTTGTTTTATTTTTATATAGAAAAACAGGAAAAATACCTAAAAAAAATAATATCTTTTTATTATTCATAAATTTTACTTGTATATGTAGGCACGTTTTTAGATTAATACATGAACTAAAATGTGCTTTTTTAAAAAATTATATTTATCTAGAAAGTAGAAAAAAATAAATTTTAAGGCTTCTCTTATATTAATATTCTTACATAGGTTCCATACTTAATCTAGATTATGAGTTAGGCTTGAGCTAACAAAATGACTTCAAACTCGTGGACTTTCTGACTCTAACTTAAAAGATTTATATTTAATTATTTTATAATTATCTGATTTTATAAATTAATCCGAGACTATTTTACTAAAACCTAAAATTGCACTCTAAAAAAAATCATGTATACAATAAAAGCTCATTTAATTTAAAATTTTGTTAA
Source organism: Swietenia macrophylla (assembly GCA_032401905.1). NCBI lineage: Eukaryota > Viridiplantae > Streptophyta > Magnoliopsida > Sapindales > Meliaceae > Swietenia > Swietenia macrophylla. The sequence goes on from CP135564.1 coordinate 2,557,372, forward strand.
ATTAAATTTGAGTTTAGTCAGAAACTAATAATATTTACTTGATTAATCTTTTATTTCAATAATCATTTTCAATACATCTAAACTTTTAAATAAATTTATAAATAAATATCATCATTGGATAAATAATTTAATTGAATAACAATGGCCACAAATTCAAATAATCATGTATCGCAAATAGTTTAAATAAGCATTGCTTATATATTTCTATATTGAAATATGTACTTGTAAAATACATTAAATTATATTTTTAAGTCATTGAGTTTAGATTATATTCTATATTTTACTTTGTGATAACAAAAGATATAACCTATGAATGAAAGTTTATTACTTACTCAGGATTAAAATTAATTATGTTTATTAAAACTTATTTAAATTAAAATCAATGACATTTATTTAACTAGATTTTATTTCATAGTAGTTCAATTTTATATATAACACATGCACTAACTTTTTTACTTGAAGTCTTTACTTAAAGATTCACTTGTAATGAAAAATTACAGTCTTGTATTATGAAATGCTCATTTTATAAATGTCATTGAACAATCTTTTATTTATAAAAAAATTTATGATTTATATATTTTTGTATTAGTATCTCATGCCTAACACATGTAAATAATGGTGCATGTGTGTGTGTATATATGCTCAATATTGTCTTTAAATAATATTAATAAAAAGTTATCACAATAAATATTTTTAAGTGCTTAAATCATATTTCTAATTTTAACAATGTAAACAATATTTGTTTATAATTTTGTACAGCACGTAGACAAATATTAATTTTTATTAAAATTTAACAAGAAATAACTACCATTCTAACACCAGCAACAATAATTAAGGATAAAACAAACAAAAATTGAAGTGGAATGGAATTGTAGGTGGATATAAATTTCAAATTTTCAATATTCTAATTATTGAAGTGGAAGGTGACATAACATTCTTATTTTTCTATAAAATTAGAGCCTTTAATTGTCAAGAAATTATTTAAGATTCTGCATAGCTCAAAGAAATCACAGTTATGGAGGAATGTCGTTCTGCTAAGCCCCATGCAGTTTTCATTCCATTTCCAGTTCAAGGACACATAAATCCACTGTTAAATCTAGCAAAATTGCTCCATTTCAGAGGCTTCCATATCACCTTCGTCAACACTGAATACAACCGCAAACGCCTCCTGAAGTCCAGGGGCCCTGATTCTCTAAATGGGTTGCCTGACTTTTGCTTTGAAACAATTCCAGACGGTCTTCCTGTTCTTGATGATATTGATTGTACGCAAGATATTCCTTCTCTTTGTGAATCCACCTCCAAAAATTGCTTAAACCCATTTCGTAAACTCCTTTTCAAGTTAAATTCTTCAGTTAATGTTCCTTCAGTGAGTTGTATCATCTCTGATGGATCCATGACCTTTAGTCTGCAAGCTGCCGAAGAGGTCGGAGTTCCCATTGCACTCTTTTGGACAACGAGTGCATGTGGTTTCTTAGGATTTGCTTATTTCAAAGATCTTGTGGCCAAAGGTCTTACACCCTTGAAAGGTAGGCTTTTTGGGTTGTTATCTTTTCTGAACATTAAAAAAAATCATGTTCATATAGTATTATGGAAAAATGCTAGAATATTATTCAACTAAAATAAAGTAAATATATAAATAATTTTTCATACATCATAATCCCACTCCACCCCATGCACAACAGAAATAAAATATTCTTCCTATTCCATTGGTATGGATATTATGTATTTATTTAATTGCGATTTCATACATGATTAAAAATAATAAAAATTATATATTTTTTATTTTATTCAAACAATTTTTTTGTTAAATTATTTTAATTTGAGGACATTTGTGACATGTAATATTTTAAATAATATGTCGAATTACTGATTTTTATGGAAGTTCATTACCAGTATATACAAACTACTCTATTTTATTTTATCAGTAAATGCTCGTTATAGCTTATTGTGAATATTCGTGGCTAAATGAATGAGTCTCGGATTTGAACTGATTTAAAAAATAAACGAGAATTTGATTTGACATCAAGTCTTGCAGTGTAACTTGATTTTAGATGTCGTTTATGACCTTCGATTTGGATACTTTTAGTAACTTGTATTATTGGAGAAATTTTTTTAAAGATTTGACTTTTAGTTATTGATATATTAGGATTCCAGGCTATTTGATGAGTATGATAATAAGCAAGATCACTTATTTAAACTTTCTCGGATTTGGGATTATACTTATTTATTTTTTTTCTGCGTTACAAAAAAGATTATTATGAATCAATAACATGATACTTCTGTTATTTTGCAGATGAGACCTACATAGAAAGTGGTTATTTGGACACTATTATAGACTGGATTCCGTCAATGCAGGGTATTCGACTAAGGGACCTCCCAAGCTTCTTGAGGACAACAAATCCGAATGATTTCTTGTTCAACTTTCTCAAGAGAGACGTGGAGAGAACTCTCAAAGCTTCAGCTGTTATTCTTAACACTTTCGATGACATTGATCAAGATGTTGTGAATGATCTCTCTTCTATGTTTTCCCGAATTTACACTATTGGACCACTTCACCTACTCGTCAACAATCTCCCTGAAAATGGCTCAAAATGTATTGGCTCCAATCTTTGGAAAGAAGAGTTCCAATGTCTCCAATGGCTTGATTCCAAGAAACGAAAATCCGTAGTTTACGTAAATTTCGGAAGCATCACAGTCATAACGCCGCAACAACTGGTGGAGTTTGCTGGGGGACTTGCTCAAAGCAAGCACAACTTCTTGTGGATAATAAGAGGTGACCTTGTTAAGGGTGAATCTGCTATGCTGCTAGCTGAGTTTGTTGAACAAACTAAAGGAAGTGGTCTGTTAGCAAGTTGGTGTTCACAAGAGCAAGTGCTCAATCACCCATCGATCGGAGGGTTCTTAACTCACAATGGATGGAACTCCACGATTGAAAGCGTTTCCGGCGGAGTGCCGATGATTTGCTGGCCGTTTTATGCTGACCAACAAACTAATTGTTGGTTTGCATGTAATAGATGGGGAATTGGGATAAAGATGAATGACATTGTGAAGAGAGATGAGGTTGAGAAACTTGTGAGAGAGCTAATGGAGGGAGACAAGGGCAAAGATATGAGAAGCAAGGCTTATGAGTGGAAGAAAAAGGCAGCAGAAGCCACTAGTGTAAATGGTTCTTCGTACTTGAATTTGGACAAGCTGATTAAAGAAGTATTGTTGTCATAAAATTTCAAGATTGTTTTTTAAGAATAAATGCCTCCTAAATTGGCTTTTGAATTTGACAATAAAATATAATTTTATTGTTTTAATACAAAGGAATTGCTTACGCCCAAAATTCAATCAATTCATGTGACTTGATTGGATTTGATTATGTGACATGATATTTATGACATACTATAAAAATTCATTGGATAAATTTAAATTGATCATATACACATATTGACTATAGTCCAAAATATATCACTTCAATTCACAGCGTAAGAGAATGTTTTGTTATTGAAATTTTTTACTGATTTTTTATTTAAATTGATGAAAATATATAATATAATTAATAATAAAATATTCAAATTATTTTTAATTTTTTAATTTATATTTTAAAATATAAAATTAATAAATAAGTTAATTTAAGATACAATTTAAAATGTAAATTATTAATTATGATAAATGTTAATATTTGATTAAAATGATCGTAATCCGCACTCAAAGCGCCGCATTTTCTAATGTCAAGCGGTGAAAATCAAGAGATAACATTTTCTCTTTGAGCATGGCGCGTCAGAATAGACATGGGAACAACAAGCAGATTACGATGAACTTAATTGGTACTTCCAACGGTAGCCTGTCACGTGGACCAATGTTGTAGAGCAGTTTTTCTCTCCCATTACATATATATATTGTTAGAAGGGTCACAGAAAAAATGGGTATTCTCTCTTCTTATTTGCAAAAATTTGGTCCATCCATTTATTTATTACTTTTCTCTCTCTAAAATTTATCCCGCTTGATCGTCGGAGTGTTGTTCTCTTTGGTGGCCATCACCGGCGGCACTAGCCTTGTGCTTGATGTAGGTCATTTAAGAAGGAAGCGGGGTAATTTCATATAAAGCCACTAGCTCTCTAGGGTGTAGCCTTTTGACTGTTCCATTGGTTCGCTTTCCGTATTTTTTGGGCCTTGTTTTCAGTTGAAAATATTTGTTGAACGGACACATTGTGTTTGTTGTTGGACAAATGTAGTGGAGAAAGTTTTCATGGAGTTATTTGTATATAATACAAATTTTATTTGTTAATCTCAGTTTTGGTATTCGTATATACAGTTGTACGTTTGGTGAAATTTTGGCATCAACAATTAGTTTGATTTTGAGCATGTACAATGGTCATTCGCCTATGTCACTTCATGCATGAAATGTTCGTTTAATAAATGGAAATATGATGAAAATTTATAACTTTTTAAGAGTACTTAGTATGTTGACTCTTTTAGTAGTATAGACATGTGAGCCGATATCACAAAATTAATTTCAGAAATTAATAGCAAAAAAATTGAAGTAGAATTTTTTTACAAATAAGGAATTTTATTACCATTATACCAAATTTTGAGGATTTAAATTATATCTATCTTTATATTAATATTATTCTTGATCATTATTCCCTATCTTTATAATTACAAAAAATTACGAAAATTATAAATAGAGATCTTATACCGGAAGCTTGACAAAACATGTTTTTTTTTTTTCATATTTTCAAAAGAAAAAACCGACAATAATGAATAAATATAGAGATTTCAAACCAAAGAAACAAATTTAAAAGGGCAAGTATTATTTAGGAAATCAAAGGTTTATAACAAGTGCACCTAAATCATGAACAATCATAATATTTGCAAAGAGAAATGATTAAAATTCACTGTGATTGCCTTGAACCTTTTCTTTATATCTTTGTGACTACTTATTGTATATACTTGATATGCTTTAAAAGAATAATACATTATTATTATTGTAAAAAATTGAATTAGGGCGATTGATTAGATATATAACTTTTTTTTAATATTCAAAATATTTAAGAGATTTTTTAGTTTATTTTTTATTAATAATTTTATTGTTTTAAGAGAATTTCTGTTTTAGGAATTAAATAGTATGATTGTAAAATTTATTTGTTTAAAGTGGGGTTTAACTTTTATAAGAAAATTGTTCATAATATCATAGTTTATATATGGGGTTTAGCCCTTGGCCTGTTCTAGTCCAAGTGGCGCGCATATTACCAAACAATCCTTCATTTGTTGACACTGCCTCTTTTGAGATTATTTCACTGGTACATTTGTCCTCAAATACTTTGGTTACCAAATCTTATCCATTATTGCACATATGTCCCCGCTTATCAAGCCCTTATTGCCTCTCATGGTCCTTTGTTATCCTTTTATAGCAAATAGAAAAGCTCCATCCTCAGTGATGAGTTGTACAGATATACTTGTGGGAACCATTTGTTTTTCCTCACTTGGTGGCACCCCACCAACGAATAACATCCACTTGGTGAGTGATTTTACTACTAAAGGTCACTTCGTAAGCTCTAGAAGTTTTATTCTTCTACATAGGATGTCAGGCTTAGTCCACGTGACATTCTTTTATTTGTCTCTGTCTCCGTCAAAATGTATGCTATAATAAAAGTCCCTAACTTTTGATGCACGGAGGAATCTATAGAGTTCGTAATTGATTCTCTGGATAACTCCGAGTCCAATATTTTCAATTTATAATTATACTTTATGGACGGTTTTGATATCTTACTTTCAAAATAAATCTCCTTGCTTAAATTTTTGAAAATTAAGAGGAAGAAAAGTACTCAAGATATGGAGGCGTAGTGAAGCAATTGGAGTTTCCCTTGTAAGGAAAGTCTTTTAAAAACGTAAAAAATAACATAAGGCGAAATCACAGTTTTGTCATGATTAATGGTGAAAACTTACTCTGCTGCTTCATATTACTTTAGTGTTTGAAAAACCATTTTCATGTTTCAATTCAAGTAGACAATACCATGTACGAAGATTGAACATGATCTTCTCGTTCTTCCCAGTAGATCTCATCAGGTGTGTAACTAAAAGTGGTCTTCTCGTAATCCTAATGCATTTGTTATTCAAGTCTCAAATCGGGTTCTATACTTCATGTCATCCACAGGAAAAAGTCTACCATGTTTACAGAATGAACATGACGTTCTTGTCTTCCTTGAGTGATTGTTTACCAATTGCAATATTTGAACCTGGTCTTGTCGTAATCCTCAAATGTTAACCATGATTAAACAAATAAAGGATCCTCAAATGTAAATGAAATTATTTGAGAGTAAATTATTTTTTATTTTTATTTTTATTTGTAAGTATTGTTTATTTAGTATTCTTTCTTTGGGAGTGATTTTATTTCTGGGAAGGAGGAAAATTCATGGAAAAGTTAGGAGCAAAGGTTGCTTGGTTTTTTTTATGTGCAGGCTGTTTTAGGAGCATTCTAAGTGTTTTGTGTTTAAAATTGGAAGTAGAAAATTTTTTTAAATGATCCTAATTTACACCCACTTATTTTAAATCATTCTTACCAAAATCTATTACAATCGTGAAAATAATTTTCATTAATGATTTAATATGTTTTTTGTTACTTTTATTTACGTAGGTATGGATAATGATATGCCAAGAACCATTGAATATGGAGAATTATGGGTTACATCCTCGGATGGTTCTTAAAAATATATTGTGGAAGGCATTAAATTTTAATCATACTAAAAAAGATCAATTATCAACAACTATTACGACTGTTTCAAAGTCAAATATAGATGTGGCAGAATTCAAAATTAGCATGAGAATTGATTTTAAACATGCAAATATAGCATCCATGTGTTTTGTTGATATTGCCAACAACTATTATGTAGATGTCTTTTTAAAAAATCATGATGAGATCAGAATATAGACATTTTAGTCTATTATACAAATGCACAAAGCACATAGTTATTACAAATTATAGAGTATCCTGCACTCCTCCTTTGCAAACAAAAAATTTTAAAGTTTATATACAATTATTTATTTCTTCTCGAGGAAGAAATCAATTCAGCCATGCTCAAGATCATTCTCCACCTCTACACATATTTTCTATATAGCATATCTCTTCACTAGAATACAGTGTAGATCTCACAATCCATAGAGTATCCTTTCCATACTGGTACACTGAGGACCCAACGTATGATCTTTTTGATAGTCAATCATGCAGGCAAGATACTGACATACTTGATATTCCTAGTGATACAATGAGTAACCTTTGTAGAAACTACTGTGACAGGGATATTGATGCAACAATGAACATCGATATTAGACCAAGTCAAAGAAGTAGCTCATTTGGATGTCAAGAGAATAAGCCTGGTTAATCAGGTTGTTTACATTGTTTGCTGCTAATTCCACTTTTATTTTAATGGCCATGAGATGCATTCTTCAGTTCTAGCTCTAATGACATTTGTATTACATAAATTTTTAATTTTGAGAAAAACTTATGGGTTGCATTAAATATTATAGTGTTTAAGAAGCATTTTAAATTCAAAGTTGCCAAGTCCATAACATATCATTTTGAAATAAAATGTGTGGTAGATGAATGTAAATAATGAATAAAAGCAACTAATATGCATAAAAATGGAGAATATTGGTTTGTTAAGAAGATTAATGTAATCTATAATTGTTGAAGCGACCAACTATAATAAGAAGATTGCCAAATAAGTAGTTGGATTATTGGTGAATATGTGATGGATAAATTTCAAGACCTTAGTAGGAATTATACCACAATAAATACATGAGATGACATATATTGAGAGTTTGAAGTATTCATGTCTTATTATAAGGCTTTGTTAGATAGAAAAAAAGCAGGTAGACTTACCTATGGGGATCTAGTGAAGTTTTTTAAACTATTGCCATAGTTTTATCATGTATTAAAAGGCAATAGCCTTGGCACAACAACTCATATAGAAATGGATAAAGGTGGTCGTTTCTTGTACTTCTTAATTACATTTGGCCCATATGTTTTATGATTTTCATTCACTTGTTTATTGCTATTAATGAGACTTATTTTGAATGGCGTATATTGGGGTACACTATTTATGATAGTCATTATTGATAGAAATGATCATATTTATCTTATAGCATTTGATGTGAAAAACTTTGAAAACAATGTATCATGAGAGTAGTACTTAGTCAAGGCATAAAATGTACTTGCAAGTGTGTTTGATTTAGTCTTTGTATAAACCAATATGATAACATACTCAAAAGGATAAAGAAAGTTATTCCCAATTCTTATCATGATTTTTGTGCCTGCTATATTGAAGACAACCAAAAGCTAGATACAAGGTGACAAATTGTATGTATGTTTAAATTTCAAAAGTGTGTTTAAATTTCAGACTTAGAAATGTGTGCTTAAATTTTAAACTTAAAAACTTATGTTACCTAACATCTAAATGTTGTTATGGTTGTTGTTGATTCATGTATTGTAATATATATTGTTTGTGAGTAATAGTTGTTGAAATTTGATATCATATATGAAATGTTCCAATTATATTTACAAGTGAAAAATTATGTGACAAGTCAATTTTATAAAATAAAACTCTGCTGAATTTTTTAAGATAGTTATACTCTCTGCATTATAGACTAAAATAATATATCTATTGTCCATTTTCATGCATTGAATGAAAATTAAATGAGATTAATTTATTATTATTAAGGAAAACACAATAAATAAGAAAGTTAAAATATATCTATTAAATGAGATCAATAAATTATGTATTTTACTAATCTTAAAGATACGAGACATTTTGTTAAACTAAAAAAATTATTAATTAAAACATTAAATAATAATCATGTATTCTTCTAAAATAATAAATTTCAAACACATTTGTAAACAATAATCATATATTCCAAATGATTACTAAATGATTAGAATGAGGTAGTACTCAATTTTATTCTTCAATTTAATTAAGTATCTGATCTCGTTATTGCACTTACATAATGTTTAATTGATAATTACGATTTCAAAAATTACAAATATATATTTAACATTGTATATAACATAATAATATAAATGAGTAAACTGGGATAGGATTTGATTTTTATAAGGTAATATGTATTATAATATACTATTTTAACTATAGTCTATAACAGTCAAATGTAATCTTTAAATGAAAAAATGGCTCATGCTTAGAGGAAAAATTCCATGGTTGGCATGTAAATTGCCATTGCCAATGAACTTGTATGTAAATACACCACATTCAACATTATACATGGTATGGTAAGGCAAATTTGATAGGTTTTATATATCTAAAAGGCACATGCCTGTCAAAAAAGTCATGTTTCATAAATCCTACACAATCATAAGACATAAGGCAACAACTCTAACAATGGTTCAAATGCCTCAAGCATGTTTTTGTCAGAATGTCCTAACTTTACCTAGTCATAAATTGTTATGTATTAAGCATGGAGTCTATGACACATCCACTCTAGTAAACAATGTCAATGTCACTCTAAGCTTTTTACACCTATTGGTATCACTATAAACATTTTGTTGTGTTTCAAGCCATTGTGAAAAAGTGCCTAATTGAAAATGACCATAGCACATCTTCTTCTACTTTACAAGTAGTTAACTTTGCATAACAAAGACAAATGACATTATCAATTAATCAAAAATATCAGTTAACTAATTACTACCAAGTATATGCTAGAGTACATATATATATATATATATATATATAAAGAAGTAATCATCTACTGTTGATATATCAGATTGGGAAAAGATATCTGTTGGTGAGTAACTAAATATAAATATTTGTTTATGTGTTGCAAAAAAAATGATACAAATGTCACAGCCTTACAAGTCAAGGCCTGATTATCGATAATAAATTATTGTAATATATATATCACTTATAGTCTCCTTCAATTGTGAGTCTAGATCAAAGATACCGCAAAACTAGTTTAATGTCAAGGTGGATGAATACATTTTTATACATGCATTTGGGTTATATAACATTTCTAAGTATTTAGGATATAAATGATCAGACAAGGCCATTAGATGATTAGTAACCAATTTGTCATAATAATCGAGTAAATTTTGATTGGAAAAGAGTACATGTTGTCTTTTCAAAAGATTAGTGTATGAGCTTCTTTTGTATTAATCCTTTCTATAAACTCAACCTAATTGACTTTTATGATATATTGGCACATACTTGCCCTAGATGTTTTTTGATGGCGTGTGTTAAGTATTTGTTAGTGCCATGTCTTGGGTGTCTGTTACTGGTACAAAATAATTATGTGGCAAATCCTTCCTTTATTAATAAAAATTTACACATTTAATAATATTCTTTTGTTTAAAGAAGCCTTAAACGGTCTCATTGTCTAATAACAACAAAGATAAAACAATTTAATTATGACTAATTAATGTATTAAGTCAATAAATGACCTATGGATCATTGTAGTTTTCTCAAAGGTTAAATGACTGTATCTATTCTCAAATGGCTTTACATAACATATTCAGTTCCCTTTAAAATTATTAGATATTCTCTCAAATCTCTTATCTAATGATCTGAAAATTCTTTGCAATTTCTTATCTTAAGTTTTAGATGTCTGTTGACATCATTAGGCAAAAATGCTAAGGGTTATAGGGAGAGAAGGCCAAGAGATCATGGATCGAAAAAATTAGATGATTACGGGACAAAAATGCTGATGGTAAAAGTAATGGGGAATGGGAGTACCTGTACTATTAGGCTCATTGTTCTTTAATAATTGTTAAACATACATCCAACCTATCTTCTTTGGCTCGAATTGTAGCAATTGAAACATCTAAATTAGTTACATAAAATATAATTATTATATAAGAAAATATTTTTATGACATGATGAATTTGATTGAGTTAAACAAAATTTTAGACATCTAGCCAATCCTCTGAAAACATGTGTTTAAGTATGGACTTATAAATAACATACCTTTTTTATGTCTCAAATTAAAATACGTGAGATGTTATTATTCACTTAGACTATATTATTCTGGGCTTAGTATAGCCTTGTAGATTTATACCTTGATAACAACTGAACATAATTATTGTTATATGTAGTATTAAATCTAAAGTATAATTTATGTATGATTAATTAGGTAATAAATACCTAAAATGCAATAGGCATCCTTATCAAATTATACTTTACTGTGAAACTCTCTCCAACTATCTCTAATCTTGGTATGTCTTTCTTACACTTGGTATAATATATATGGGTTAAATAACATAAGCACTCAAAAGTAATCTTCTACCTGTGTTGCCCTATAGATAAGAGGTAAACTGGTCAATATTGACCATTATATTCAACAACTAATAGTTAGCATAGTTCATATTTCTTTTACTAAAGAAGAATCTCTTCATCATGTAAAACAACAACAATCATATTACATCAATATCAAGAATGCTATAAAAATCATGATTGTCATAAACCTTGTCCTTATTTAAATGCTTAATGACCGTTCGACTGCCAAAATGATTGTCTCTTAATTGAGCTTGCTACAAGATCATCAACTGAAAAATGGTCAAAGTCCAAACTGGTGATTAAGCTAAACTCCATCATGCAAAACAAATACTATAGCTACTAATGAGGAATCACATCTCATTATTATCGACATCCACATTTACCTTGTGTAGTAGCATATGATGGATAAGTCTTCCTACAAAATAAAATTCTTACATATTTAGAAAATGTCCAAGGCAATGTGCCAAAATAATATATCACTCCATGTAATGATACTTAGGTCAGCTCATCCTAGAATATTTTTTTACATCAATTTTTTATAGTGGTTGGTTTATCATTTCTCTTTATAAGTTAAAATTGCATGAAAAGTCTGTTATTAAATACGTAACTTTAAAAAATAGCATAAGATAGTAAAACAAAATTTTTTATAAAACATAAATTAAATAGATTTGAAGGAGACATGAAATTTAAAAATGTATTTACACTAAATTTAAAAAATAATAATATTTTGAATTCTTTAAAACCTTCTAAACTATCTAAAAATTACCTCAAAATTTACTAGATAAAGAAAACTTACAATCAATAATTTTTCTTACAAGAAATCTTGCAATTCTAATAGTCAGAACTCTAATTATTTTTTACTCTCATGGAAGCACAAATAACACATTCTATGACTAAACTCCAACTACCAATATCTTATACAACTTTGAAAGTTAATAGTCAAATTTTAAAGAGAGAAAGTTTTGGAAATTATAATCTTCAAGAGAAATCAAAGTATAAATTACAATAATCAAGACAAGGTTTATGTTATCTTAAAAATAAATAGGTGTAGAAGGCTATGTTGAACTTGAAGACAAAATCTTAGCTCAAAAAAATAAGAAAAATCGCATATAACTGTCATAAACCCTATAAATCATGAATTGGGTTTTATATTTAGGCAAGATCACTTACGCAGAGTCAAGCAAAGGTCAAGTGGTTTGTCAGGTAAGTTGGCTGTTGGAATAAGAGTTAAGCTGTGGTTAAGCACCAAGTTGTTGAAAGGCGGCCACTCGAGCGTCAAGCCTTTAGAAGGTAGCCGTTTAGCACCAGTTGAGCAATGGTTAAGCATTAGAGACTTCTTGAGTCCACTTAAGCACCCAATGAGCGTAGATCGAGCGCTAGCTCTTTGACTTCAATCCTTAAAGTCTACTCAAGTACTTATCAAGTATTGGTCAAGCACTTAGTCTTTAGAACCCATCAAATGACTTTTAAATGAATCAATTGCACATCGAGAAATCATATAACCTTTAAAAAACACTAAACATTGAATTTTTATTCATAATTTAGCAAATCTAAAAACTAACATAAATATTAATAAGATTTTGTCTCATGGTTCTTTTCTTACAGCTTAGTTAGTAATGTACAAGGCTATATTAGATGTTTAATAGACCATAGATATGTAATCAATGTCATTTCATATCACAATGATAAATATATTTGTATGTTATTTGTATTTGTCATTAAGGATACTTTAACTACTGCATAAACAATAATATGCCTTTTTTTTAACCAAATAATTTTGAAGATAGTTGATAGTAAGCAAAAGATATGAAAGAAATTTAAAATAATTTTGAATCTAAACTAACAAAATTATTGTAGCATTACCACGTTAATAGTACAAAAATAGAGAATGTGGTTTTAGTTTATGATTATCTTTATTGAATTTTCACAACATAATTTTAATTGTGACATATTCATAAATAAACTTGAGTTATATTCGATAGTAATTCTGTAATCTCACAATCTTGTGAAATATTTTATGTCACGACTTAATAGAAATATATTACTTTAATAGTAATAATTAAGTTCAAATGTGTTAAAGGAAGAACCACAACTTTCAATTTTTATCTTATAGGGATTTTTTTTCTTTTCCTTTTTCTCCGGCCTCTTCTAGATCCATGGCATTGATTTAGAACTTATAGTTCAAAATTTTCAAATTTAGAGTTACAAATTTTTATTTAAGATTGCATATCATAACTTTAATTCTAGATAAAAATTAAATTTTAGAACTTTAAATCTAAATTTTCTAATAATTTTAAACTTTCTTAACTTAACAGTAATTAAATTAAACTATAAGAATCAAAATGAAATATAACAAATAAATATTACAAAATAAAAAGATATGATTTATATTTAACTAATATGAAAAATAAAAACCAAAATAAGTAATAGACATTCCTATGTCATGTGTTAGAACTTCAAGTTCAAAAGTAGATTTTTAAAATTTAAAATTCTAATCACCTCGTTTCTTTTGCAAGCTTTAGGTTATGATAATAATATTAATAAAATATATGTAATAACATATTTTTATTTTTTGACGTAGAATATGCAATTTACTATCAACCACATACTATACTCATAAAAGTAAGTTCATAAAATATACAGCGTAAAATAATATAACATAAAAATGTTCATGCTGATATCGTGTTGTAACTAAATCATTAATTTAGTTCCATAAAAGGAGAAAGAAAGAAAGGAAAAAGAGAAAACTTCTTAATGAAAAATTTTGTAAGTTTTCTTAATTTTTTTAATTTTTATTTTTTCAAATGCACGTTATAGAAAAGGTCGAAAGGTATGAGAGACATTTTACAAGAAATATGATAGATACATTAGGAAAAGATATCGAACCGGCGAAGATGGACAGTGGATTGTAATCAACCAATTGCATTTCAACGGGATTATTTGTTGTCAGTACGTTTCTTTGAATGTCATCACATTTATATAATATTATTTCAACTACTTTGATCCTATCCACATACTTTTATTTGTATAATATTACTTCTTAAAAAGCAAAATTAAAAATCATAAAAAATATATTCAATAATTTATTAAATGTGATTTAGTACTTATAATATAGTGCTTATATTGATTTATTCAATCTTAAATTGTTCAAGAAAAAAATATAAAATTAGTCAGTCTATTCTAATTTTAAATTTTTAATTAAATTTAAAAAAATACAATTAATTAACAAATTTTAATTATTATTTGTACATACGTGCGTCCGTAAATAAATAGTATCATTCATTAAATTATAATATTATATATACATATTTTTTAATTTTTAGAGATACTTTTACAGAACGCCATCCTACCACATTTTTTGAAAAAAAAAAAAAAGAAAAGCAAAAAAAGGAGACAAATTCAATAATTAATGACTAAGAAACGTGAAAAACGTTTTCAATCAGTACAGAAACATAGGAAAAGAGAACAATATCAAAGACTAAAATTTTATCTGTGGACTGAAAATTCAAAACGCAAATTTAATGAAACGTGAACCACTGCAATGCCCGCAGAATACATCACATTGGCCAGAGATTTTGGCCCTTGTCCTTGCAGGTTGGACATATGTAACCGACTGAATCTGAATCTGATTGTGTCTCAGCACGATCATGCCTAAATTCTACTCCACACCATACACAATTAATAACATTTAAAATCACTGGTTGTTCTGATTCAAACTCAACTACTGAGGTGCCGTCGCCGCATAATGACCGTTCAATTCCTGCTTCTGCATTATTTGCCATCTCGACAGGCACTTCTGACAGAGAAACAAAATCTTGTCCGCTCCCAACCCTAAAAGCTTCTTCTCCCTGTCAATACCCAAGCGCGCGCGCGCAATCACAGAAATTAATTACTGAGCAGGATAAAGGAAAGAAGATGAAGGAATTAGAATGTATTCGTATAACTCTCTAGAGTATGATGCTAAATCCGTAAAACAAAATACAAGGAACAGAGAATTATGAAAGTTTATGATAATGATGAACATCAACTTTTGGTTTATAGATTCTTAATTGGTGCAATAACTAGGGCTGGTCCTTTGTCGCTAAATTGCCTATAAATGAGAATCAATCACTGATAGCACAGATGCAGTTAACAAATGCATGCAAGGAAACTAACAGGGTTTCATCTTCTTCTCCAGATCCAGATTTACAAATGCAGAGAGGTAGTAAGTATTTGTCATAAGCATTAGAAGAATCAGAAAGTGGAAGTGATTTAAACTCAATTCATGATAAGCCAAGAAAATAACCAAAAAGAAAAATTAAAAAATTTCCAATACCTTACTTGAGAGAAAATTGGGTGTTGGAAAACCATGTGATGGTTCTGGCCAGGACATGGAAGTCTCAGAAACTCCATACTGGGGTAAATTTTCCTTCAAATTTGATGCAGCTGTTACTGGCATTTTATCATTTGCTGGTCCCACATTGTTGCTTCCAAAACCAACTTCTAACTCAATATTCTTATTATCATTTATTTCATCAGGCTCACCATGCTCAACTGTATTAGTGTGATCCAAATTCACATCTGTGTCAAGAGTAAAATCTTTCTGATTAATCGATGGACCATGAGATTGGATTTCAGAACCACTTTCCAGCTCAAAGCCAGACTTGTTAATTTCATCAATGATAAATTCCAGACCACCTTTTTCACCAGATGTTTCAGATGTACAACCATTTCGCTCATCAGCAGGCAAGACAGCAGCAGGATCCACACAGGAATCTATATTAACATCCATAAGATTGCTAGAATCTTCAATTGCCTCTATTTTTTCATTGGTTATCATATGCTCATTATTTTGTTGATACGACTCTTGATCCAAATTTGTGTCGATCATGCCATCGTCTACTTCAGGTTCGGTGAAAGCGGAGTCAGAGGTCAAATCATGGTCAGATGCAGAAGCAGGAAGTCCCAAATTAGAAACCGGATTAAGTTTATCAGTAGCTAACCCACCATCAGGTTCACCATTAGGTCTAGCAGAGGAAGTTTCAAGAATAGAATTCTGAGCAATTTCAATCAAAGCATCCATTCTAGAAATCCTTGTAGGAAATTCATCCTTAGTGGGAAGTTCGTCCCTATTAGGAGACTCGGTTTTGTTTTGAAGTCTTAACCGACCAGGAGGTTCTATACCACGCACATAATTCCTCACATGAATACCTACATGGCCATTGTATCGACGCCTTTCATGAAATACCTTGTGACAGAACTGGCATTCAAATTTCCCGTCTTTAATTATCACACCATCCCCAACTGAAGAACCAAGTCTGTACCTCCTAGTAGTCCTCTGGTGAAATGACAGAAGGTGCTGCAAATAGGAGTCCTTCTCATCAAATGTCATGTCACATTTGTGGCACTCAAAAAGGTCACATATTTGAACCTCGGCAAGATTGTCAATTCCCAGTAATGTAACTTCCTTCTCCTGTTCATTAGACTGCCTTTGATTATTCTCCTTGTGCATAATACCTGCATGCTGTAGAGTACCAACTAAATCATACTAAATAAGGCTAAAATAGGCCAAACTGCTTCACGGTAATTTACTTACACTTTCAGAAGCCACTTTGTATTCCTGCAGAATATTGTCACCGCCATGATCTATTGCCCGGTGTGAATCATGAAGTCCAAAATAGGATTGCAGATATCCAGAAACTTCCTTGCAGGAAACAAAATGTTGTCCACCAGGACTGGAAAAAAAGTCAATAAGCAAACTGGTAATGTCCATCCACAAATGGGGAGTGGAATTTAGAAAGAGAACAATGTATAACCTGTTATCACACAAAACAAAACCAGAAAAGAAAACAGGCCAAAATAATTATCAAGATAAACAGATGTTAGAACTCTTTGGTTGAGATAAGAGTCTTTGTTGGCAAAAACAAGGATTGTGCACGGCCACCACAGTTGGTTCCCTAACAATATTTCTGATTTGTACACCAGCAAACGACTCAGCATCATGGCAGAGAAAAATGCCAGGTATCATTGCTCCTCCACAAGTGAGAGAACTCAAAACTAACTAGCTTTTTGCTCAAACAATGCATTTCGAAAATACATATTTACAGAACTTCATATTTTGGATTTCCTTTATGCATCCTCACGCTAAATTTTTGAAGGCTTAATATGGAGAATAGAATTTCAAGTATGCCCCAACCAGTATGGCAGTAATTTCAAACTCCAGAAAGCTGATGAAAAGTACAAGTACCATTACTTCCTATTTTGTAGCATGCCCACGTATGTGTGAATATAAAATGAATAAACTGAGAAAAACTAGAATATGGATGTTTACAAGTATAGATGTCTAGAAATATAAAAGTTTTTAAGATCAAAGGTAGGCAGACAAGGAGGATTATTACTTTCCAGTTCCAGATTACCTTTTAATGGAGTTGTCTGATGGACCTCTAATAAACTTATACTAAATATTGATAGATCATAATCATGATTTAAGATGTGAACTCTAGTCTCTAGAAAACCCATAGATGTGATTGATCAGCATTACTATTAGAAGATCCTGAATAAAAAGAAACCTTAGAGAACCAAGTAAAACAAGGATGCAAAACATAGAAGAAAACATCAACCATGAAGATATTAATGCACACAACAGCAACAGCATCCAAAAATCTGTTTTGAACCCCCGAAACCCACCAAAATGTCCAGAGATTTGAGCAAGATTACAGAACTAGAATCCCAAAACTCCCTCCCAATTAGGATGAATGAAGAAAAGGAGGTAGATAAGCACAGAGCAAAGCCAAAAGGTGATCTCTATCCCACAAGCCATCAACATTGTCCTCTCATGATTCTTTGAAAATTCTATTATGTCTTTCATTCCCAATCACTGAAAAAAGAGCTGAAGCTGCAACTCTCCACAGAGTCTTGGCTTTTCTCCCTCTACTGAGAAAAAAACTATTCTCCATTGCCAATAAATCACAAGAACACAGAATGGCTTAAGATATCTTTGCTTCATTGCATAATCTTTGCCACAAGTTTGAAGCAAACTTGCAAAAGGGAAACAGATGATTAGAAGCCTTTTCAATTCATCCACAGCTATAAAATTATCTTTCAAAACTCTTTTAAGGGTGTCTTTCTAACACCTACTCCAAGTCTCCCTGAAATTTTATTTTGCTATTATTGCTTTATATCTCTAGTAATCTTGCATAATCAAGAGAGCCATCACTATTTACTTTAATATTTATATTGAAACTAAATTAGGTACATCTAAATGTGCTTTTTGCCTATACACTAGGTATAGATTTTTATTACAGCATCCTTTGTCACCCATTGTGTCATATATATATATAAAGCAAACCATTAATAAATTATGATTAAAACTAGGTAGTAGCACACAGCCATTACCAGAAAAGATCAACCTATCCTTCTCACACAAGTCTACTTATATCACTAAAACCTTTTCTCTAAATGGTATAAGAAACTAGAAAGTAAGTAGAACTTGAAATAAAAATATGACAAATGGAAATTCTGTTGAGTGTAATTTAGAAAGTATAAGGAACTTTCTTGGAACTCAAGAGATTTAGTATGCGTTTTCCTGAAATAATTTTCAATGCTACAACATTGATTTCATTTGCTATGACCTCATCCTATTTACAGGTTTAAAAAGTCATTTTCAAGGCTCAAAAACTTGGAAACCTTAATCAGAAACTATTGGTTACAAATGTTTTACAAGCCAGTTTAAATTTAGCTTCAATAGTTGCATAAAGCTAATTTCACATGCATATATCTCTTAAACTCTTTCACTTTGTTTTAAACTAATACTAATCCAATGACATATGCACATGAACTCTTAATTTGCTCCCACAAACAATAGAAATAGTGGCCAGATTACAGTATGCAAAACATAAAAAATTATGGAAAAAAAAAAGGTTGAACTTTGGAGTTAGATGATTGCAATGAAGACGTTGATCATGGGGGCCCAATACAAAAGTATAAATTATTATGGTTGAATACAAAAACAACATGCAAGACTTATTACAAAATACTACTCAAATCAATATGATATCAAATAAAATGAAACTTTTGCTCCTTTTGCTTGCTTGGACACTTGTTGCTAAAAAAGAATGGCGCCTCTGTCAACTTGATTTAAAGACTAAACTGATTTGAGAATCTATTGTCAACTTGATTTGAAGTCTACTTATGAATAGAAACCTTGAAGATGAAATTTATACAGAATAGCCTCAAGGGTTATTTATGTCTACAGAAGATGATAAAGTTCTTGAACTGAAAAAGAAAAAAAAAAAGAGTATTGCACAAGCTGAAACAAGCTCCATGAGCTTGGTTTAGGATTGACGAATACTTCAGGAATCAAGGATTCATGAGAAAAAAATACAATTGAGCCAACACTCAATGCTACAACAAGAGAACATCTCATACTCGTCTCTCTATATGTTGATGAACTCATCTATGCTGGACACAACAAAAAGATGATAAATGACTTGAAAGAAGACGTGATAAAAAACACTATAAACAGCTGGCTTGAGTTTGATGCACTATTTTCTTTCTTTTTTTACTTGGTATTGCTATAATGATGATTGAAAAAAAAAAGAACTGGAATCTTAATGCTGCAGAAAAAAATATATTTAAGCTCAAAAATTCATTAGGAACAATGGCAAGTGATTAGCAACTTCACTTGTCACAAACGAGAAGATGAAAAAGAAAGATTTTCCTGAAAAGCAAATACTTCATTTACTAAAAGCATTGTTGAAATTCTATGCAGTTGCCTCCCACAAGACCAAATGCTATCTAAGCTAAAAGTTTACTTGCAAGATTTATGCAAGATCCTATTGAAATCCACTATACCGTTACAAAAAGAATTCTCATAATCTTGCAGGGAACAAAATACTATGGCAATAGGTTCTACTCGAACACTGACTCTAAATTAAATGGATGCAATGGTAGAGTTTGAGGTGGATTAGTGGATGCAATGAAGTGTACATCTGACTATACCTTTACATTAGGTCCAAGAAAATTTTAATTGGAAATCCAGCAAACAAGTACTGCAAGTCAACTGATCTAGCTAAGACAATTCAACACGAAATAGAAGAAATTTAAAATCAAGCTACAAAGTTTTGTTTGTGATAGCAAATTAACAATTGCGGTGGTGAAATCTTTTCTACTATAGCGGAAACAAATCATATGGTAATCAAGTAACAGTTTCGCAGAGAAATATAAGCAAACCAGGAAATAAAGCTTGATTGTTGCAAGACAAAAGAACAGTTAGCAAAATATCTTCACTAAAGTGTTACTGCAAGCTGGATTTGAATCCTACAGAATTGAATTGGAATGACAGGAAAATGCATCAAAGAGAGATGCTCCAGATATCAAATTTGTTAAAAATCAAATTATTATGCAGTACATATTTTAAACATAACACGGATAAGATAGACACCAAATTTGGCAAATAAGAGTACATAAAGTATGGTCACGTGATTTAACAACCTTGAAACCATGAAATTAGTCAAATATTAATCTAAACTTGCAAGGTCTGATTTAGCCACTATTTTCATCTATCCTGCCAGCAAATCATAAGTCCAAGTGCAGTTGTTGTTGGGTAAACAATACATGAAAAGAAAGAGAAGAGATACAAACACGTGGAACAAACTTCAAGCAGCAATTAAAGCCAAATGGAGAGATAATTATTTACGTTTACACAATCCAAATGGATTTCATGTAACTAAAATCCACAAAATCTAATTTCTTCTGCATTGAAGAATCACCTTTAAAAATCCCTATTTAAGATATACATACATCTATAAACATATATATGGGTAATTACTGCAGCATCCTAGAAACATACAGAGCATATAAACAAACATGTGGTCAAATTATTCTAAAATCAATATGGCAAACAAGTATTTATGAACAAGAGAGAACCTGATATATCTCCGGCAATAAACGGAGGCACGACCCTCTCTCCTTCTAAGGCCAAGCAAAAGCTTCCAGCCAACAGGCAAAGTGTCACCAAGCAAATTGGCATCAACAATCTTCCTTTTTTTCCTTCTACTGCACCATTGTCCACCCAAATCCCTCATAAACCCTAACAATTCCTCTTCATTCCCACCCATTTCTTCAGTTCTCCTCCTCAACTCTTCACCAAAAGGATCCTCCAAATTACCCAAACCAACAATATCGATCACTATCCCATTCTCATTCACTATCTCCAAATTTTCTTCTAACGATTTCACTTTCGTCTTCGGCTTTCTCCCTCTCTTCCTTTTTCTCCAAACTTGTTCGCTTTCACCAGATTTAGTGTTAAACAAAGGTAAGACGTCATGGAATTCAGGGCTTTGGGAGAGGGATTGCTTGAGGAAATTAAGAATGGAACGGTTTTCGAGATGGTCAGGGTCGAGATGAGGGGGCAGAGAGGAGACCGGATGTTTGGATGACGGCAGTAGACCTGGAGTACGGTGTCGTATCGGGTGGTGGTGATGGTGGTGTGTTGTCGTAGAGGGACGAGAGAAGGTTTGTCGGCGGGAGCCAGCACTTTCGTTGAAGAGGGTGCGATCGATGATTGGTATTACAACGTCGTCGAGGCGGTTTAGGTCGAAGGCAGAGGAGGAGCAGAGGGATAGGGATCGAAGTTCCGATTGGGTTAGGGTTGAAATGTCTATAAATGGAAGAGAATCAGAATCTATAGACGCCATTTCTGGTTCCGTTGCGGGAAGAAGTGAGCCAGAGAAATAGAAAAATCACCTGTGTTGAGTCGTGTAAATGGTAACGTCGAAGTATTGGGTGAATTTTATATATATATATATATATATATAGTGTATATATAAAATTTAATTTTTAAGATCTATTTATATTTATAATATAACTTAAAATATTATTATTTTTTGAACAAAAATATTTTTAATTTTAAAAAAAATTTAAAAATAATTTTATTTTAATATTTTTTTTTTTATGTTTATAACTAATTTTAAAATTTTTTTATTAAAATAATTTATTTTAATAATTTTATTTTCACAAATAAATTATATTAACAAATTTACTTCATAAATTTATCATTTGTATCACTTTTTTTTTATTTATCTTTCTTCACTTTTTTTACCTTTAAAAATACACATACAAATTGATATATTTCGATAACAATGAAAGTAATAAAGACTAATCTTACTTGCATTGTTAATTTTTATTATATTAATAAATTTAAAAATACTTGTAAATAAATAATTTTTAATTAATTTATAATTAGTTAGTGATACTTGTATTTTACATGATAATTATAAAAATAATAATTAAAATATGTAAATCTTATAAGTTACATGCATGCATTATTCAAAAAAATAAGAAATGATAAAGATTTTGGCGATTTTTGTCTGAAAATATGGCCTAAAAATACAAAAAAAAAAACTGCAAAAATTTGAATAAAAATAAGAAACAAACAGGCGCGTGGCTTCACGTGCTGGATTGTTGAAGGTGCGCCAAAAGCAAAGATCTTTCGCTTGTGCTACGCGTCATAGTGCGTGTCATGCATGCGTTTGGCCTGGCACGATTCCATCCCTTCCGAGCCAGACGCGTGGCATCTACATGCTCGGGTGACTTGGACGTGTGGGGGCCTGCTCGGGCCATGCACAGACACACGCTTGGGTGATATGGGCGCGTGAGGGGCCAACTCGAGCCACGCTCCCAAGTCACCCGTGCGCGTGGATTACACGCTCCTGGCTGACTTTTTTAATATAAAAAATAAAAATTCATTATTAAAAAATAATAACAATTAATTATTAAAATAGCAAGAATTAAATAAAATTAAAAAATAGTTAGAAATTAAATATTTTTGTAAAGTAATTATTAAAATCTAAATTTAATTAATTTTTCTAAGATATTTAATTTATTATATGAAATTCATTATAAATTAATTCAAATATTAAAAATGTCAATTTTATTGTTTATTTTGAATTAAAAATAAATAAAATAAAATGTAATAAAAATAAATTGTAGTAAATTTAGTATAATTATTTATTTAGTTTTTATTAACGTATAATTATTTGTGCAATTTTACGGATAAAAATGGCATACTAATCGCAGTTAAAAATTGTAAAAGACGAGTACTGTCATGTAAAAGCAAGTTATTTATCAGATTTTGTGGTGATA
>CP135564.1:2580793-2663012 GCA_032401905.1 Swietenia macrophylla
TTTTTTTATTTTGAATTAAAAATAGAAATAATTGAGAAAATTTTAAATATTAATTATATATGTTAATCATTTAAAATTCTTTAGGAATAATATTATAAATGTCAATTTTTATAATTTTATTTTAAATGAAGAAAAATAGAAATAATTGAGAAAAATTTAAATATTAATTATAAATGTTAATTAATTAAAATTCATAAGAAATTAGCTAAAATATTATAAATGTCAATTTTTAAAATTTTATTTTAAATTAATAAAAATTTAAATAATTGAATTAAATTTAAATATTAATTATAAATGTTTATTCATTGAAATTCATTAAAAATTAATTAAAATATTATAAATAGGCTAAAAACATTATGAATGTCACTTGAAATTTTGTTATTATTCTTAATTTTGATATAAAAATAAAGAAAAATAATTAAAAATAATTATTAAAATCTAAATTTAAGTAATTTTTCTAATATTTAATTTTGTAATTCATTTGAAATTCATTATAATTAATTCAAATATTAAAAATGTCAATTTTTATTTTTATTTTGAATTAAAAATAAAGAAAATAAAATGTAATATAAATGAATAGTAATAAATTTAGTATAATTATTTTTTGTATTTTTTTATTAACATATAATTATTTTTGTGCAATTTTACAAGTGAAAATGGCATGCTAATCATGGTTAAAAATTGTAAAAGATTAGTACTTTCATGCAGAGGTAAATTGTTTATCACATTTGGCAATGATAAATTATATTAGAAAGAGATTGACAGCATCACAAGTTGATGTACCTAAGTAAACTTGTTTTGGCCGTTTCTTATCTATCGAAGATCTACATCATTCACCTATCCTTGTTCATTATATGCTGTTGCACGAAGTACATGTTGACAGCAATAATAACAAGATATAGTTTCTCGTTGGAAGACATGCCATTTGATTTTCTTGGATTGAGTTTGGTCTTATTACTGAACTTAACTGCGGATATTTTCATGATTTACATGTGTCTCGGAGCATACAATTGAAGGACATTTTTTTCAATGATTTAGACATCACTACGCCAAATGATATTGAGACAACTTTCAATGACATTGAATTTTCTAGTATATTGGATATTGATGTAGTGAGATTGACACTTTTTTATTTACTTGAAAGGTTTTTATTTGGTAAAGGTGGACGAGCCCATGCAAACTTATGGTTGTTGGATATGTTGGAGGATATTGATTAGTTTAATAATTATTCGTGGGATCTACTATCTTTCTTTACACAATTCATTCATTACGACGATTAATTCCTGCACACTATACTAAATATAAGAAAGATACACCGCGTTTAAAAGCATTTAGTAAGAATTTTATAAGAAAATACAATATTATTGGGATGTTTATTGCATTTCAAGTACTTATAAAAAATAGTTATACTAAAACTAAAATTATTGTTTATTCTGAAGCACTTTATTGTACTAACACTTTCTTTTATATATAGGTTTGGATTTATAAAGTTGTATCTAACTTGCAAAATTATATTATAGTACGTATTAGTAATGATACCACACGATTTCTGCGGTAAAAAATTTTAAACAACCTTTTAGTTAAAACACTGTATATAGGTACTTGTTCGTGAAATCTGTTATAAGTAAATACTTTCGGATAACATATTAATTTTATACTAAAGTAAATATTATATGGCTTGAAATATTAAAACTTATTAATATATATATTTTTAGAAACCACTAGTACTTAATATATTACAGTTTGATTCCTATGAGAGTAATTTATGGTATATAGCACATTTATTTCAAGTTATTCAGCCATATGGCATATACAAGGGTAATTTACTTATGAGTAGGATTTTTAGTGCACAAACTCGAGTCGAATACTCTCGAGTACAGGTAAAATTTATTAATGTAATACAATTTAAAATTTTTAATCATTAAATAATACATTGATATCTCGCTTAAACATATGCACCTATGTATTGTAGTATACATAGTCAAATCATTCGCTTATGTTACCACCTCAGCATGTACCCACATCTCATTTTTCTCTGATTTCATCTTCACATTGTTTGTTTATACTCTTACAATATTATTCTCTTATGCCTTCACCACATTATTCGTACATACCTACGCTGCATTAATCTTGAATGCCATTACCATATTATGCTCATACACAATCATATTAGGATTCACTAGCATATCTGTCACATTATTTTCCTAGACCATTGCATCATTGTTCATCTATGCCTTAGCCATGTTATTTTCCTCCACCGTCACATCATCATTCACCTATACTAATGTATTATTACAAAAATGACTTTAGGAGGAATTTACTGGATCGATTGGACGTGATAAGTTAATAGTACCACGATATGAGAGATGATATCTAATGCATTGAGTATAATGTGATGGATCGATTTGATGCGTTGAGTTCAGATTATCACAAGATGAGATTTGACATCCAAAAGATTGAACATAATGTGATGGATTGATTTAATGCACTAACAGTAGACTTTCACAGGATGAGAGAGGACATTAAGTAACAAGTCAAGCATAATATGAAGAGTTATATTGATCAACTTTTTGCAGACTTTTAAGAGTGAATGCTTGGCTCATCTCATTAACAGATGACACTTACTGTTTCACTTGTTCAGGTAATCAAAGTTAAATTGTAATATTTTCTAAATATTTAAGACATGTTATTGTTTAATTTGGTACGTTCATATTTTTTTCATAGGTAGAGGATCCACAAACTTTTACAAATGATACATCTATACAAGTACGTCACAGACCTATACTAGTCCTTCACGAGAGTCAATTTGGTCAGATGTATAAAAAGGATCCATATGCTAGAAGTTCATATATTAATCTATTAAAGAGAAATCATGTAATGCCTTTTAGCCGATCACTACCTCAATGTTTGAAGGACTTGGTTATAAATCCTATTGCCCCTTATATGACTTACATGTTTAGTATCTTCAATAGTTAGAAGACCCTAATACTTCTATAAAGACACGCTTGGTTACATTAATAGCACAATGGTTTTGAACTATTTTTGATTTAGATGCGCAGTTAAAGGATACTATAAGTATCATACCTATAAGTATGTTACAACATTTATCTTATCTTGATTTTTAACATTTATATTATTATTTTATTAGCATATAGATGAATACATTTATTTGCTTGCACACCAACAAATAACATGTTCTCATTTGATATTACAGAATTCGACTGTGGTCTCCGCATATATATATATATATATATATTTTACATTGCAAATTATTTTTTATATGTGCATGCTTTTTTTTTTGGTCAATTTTAGTTTTATTCTTATATTAATCTTGCTAATATGTAGACAAAATTGCTACATGCTTGAGAACAACTGAACAAAGACGCTGCTAACTTAAGCACTCTTTTAGAAATTTTGAGTATGCAGGAGCATGTGAGGAGTGATTTTGATAGAGTGCGGAGATCTTGCATTACTATTGATTACATTCTATTTTTTGCATTAATTTGCGGTAAATATTGGGTTCATCATCGATATGCTTGAATACCATAAACGTGTATATGACTTTGCACCACAGAGCTATTTCGACAAAGAGATAAATGAGGCATTGACATCACTATATCAATTATTACTCGTTGTGATGCGCACATGTAACATTTATAGCGCAAGGCCAGACTTGCAGGATGTAAATACCCTATTCTTATTTTCTCGAATGGCGGGGTTACCTCGGCAAACTATAGTTAGTACATATTGCAGAGTTGTTACATATAAATTCATAGAATATATTATATTGGATCAACATTTGGATTTCACTTCTGCGTATGGGTCATCTTTTAGGATAAAGATGACACTTGATTTATATGCAGGACTATTACATTGAAGATATTCAGTTTATATTAGTTAGATTACTATAATTTTTATACTTTATTCAATGATTAAGAAAATAAGAAAATACACTATGCAATAAGAAAATAATTATTATTTATTTACTAATTAAATAAATCCCATGTACTACTTAAAAATTAAATTCGATAATTAATCTTTTTTTAAAATAAAGTCAACAAATAATCAATTGTTAATTAATTTACACATACATTAAAACATATTAATTATTTAAGAATAAAGTAATTAAATAATAATCATACATACTAATTAAAAATTAAACAGAAAGTTAATGTCTTCTTAAAATAATTGATTGCTAATTAATTTATATAATATTAATAATAAAAATATATATAATAATTATTTAATAACAATAAAAATATTTAACAAATAATAAAATAATGAATAGATAATATTTTAATATAATATTACTAAATAATTGATATTTATTAGTTTACTAATAATAAATTATTAATTATTAATTGATTTAATTATTATTTTATAAAAATTTTTCTTTTATACTAAACAAGTAAAATGATAATATAACATACTAAATAAAATATAAAGTTGCATATGACAAATAAATAAGACATAAGAAAATATAACATATAATCATTCATTTTCATTATGATACAATGGATTTTTACATGTTAGTCAATTATGTCCGTGCTGCTTATAATGAGAATATCTGTAAATAACTACTACTTCTTCTTCATTTTTGGTCGACTAGATGGAACCTAACCTATTGATGGCTTGATAATTACAAATCTTATTTGGAACCTCCCAAAAACTTTAGTTTGCAACTATCTTGTGCATATACTGTTAGAAATGAGCTATTTTTATAGTACTTTGAACAAAAGTCCTCATGCAGGTCTCTTACATGTCTAATTACTACTATTGTATGAGTACATGACAGTTGTTACAGATTAAAGCGTTAACATTGACATGTATTTGTACTTAAATCGACCATAACAATTTTGCTTTTACTTAGCATTTTAAACTCGTGTCAAAAAATAGGATATACTAATAATGTAAGAGAAGAACAATCTTTCTCTCTAATCTTATGTGCTGCTGCTTGAGTTAGAGTGTTTTCATCATATTTAGTAGCTTTTTCTCGCCTTTCATAAAATCAATGCTATAGTACTGATCATATTCAATCCATCAAAGCCATAATTGAAATAGTTCGTGCATCTTGTAGTAAGGCATTGGTACTTTCTGTAATATTAGTTGTTTTTATATCATATCGTTATTAGAACATGAGATCCGGTTCATTTATGAAACCCTACTTCATTTTATAAATAGTTAATAGTATTTAGATGTATCGATCTCAGTTTATTTGTATGCTTTTCAAAATCGTTATAAACATAAGTCTTGACGACAAGATAAAATCCTCACAGAAAAATATCTTTTTTATGAGTTTTGAACTTGTATTTTGTTTTAAGATTCCCTTTAATATGGTAGAAATAAAAATCGTGGTAACAGTTAAGAAATACTTTTGTTATCCCTTTAATGATACTATTGCACCGATCTGACACATACATCAAATTTGAAATATGTTCAAGTGTATCTCGTAGTTTCTCTAAGAATTATTTTTATAATGCATTATTTTTAGAGTCTCTTACTCCAAATGCCATAGGATAAATTTAATCGTTTTTGTTAAGAGCTGCTGCAACAAACACGGTTCCACACTACGTATCTTTTAAAAATATGCCATCTATAGCAATCATTGGCCAAATTGATGTACGAATGCTACTAATTAATGTGCCCAATGCCATGAAAAAGTATAAAAAATTATCATCTTTATCTATTTTTATATACATTATTGTACCTAGATTACACTGTTATAAAACATAATAAAATTATGGCAATAGCATAAATGACTCTATTGAGTCTTTGCGTGCTAATTTTTGTGCCTCTTTTTTGGCTAGCTATACCTTACGATAGGATGCACGAACTTTAAATTCATGGTATATATCATCTCGAATATTATTTAGTGTGTAAATTCTACTAGAATTTTAAAATTTGTTTATCTTATATTCATTAATAAATCGATTACTAGCTTGACGGTGATTGGACTGCAGCTTATTGCTTCGACAAGTATGAACTTTCTCAAAGTATTTAACAAACTAATATTCATCATTTTTATTTGTGTTACTTGCTCGAATTCGCCATCCACATCTGTCAATTACACACTTCGCCTCGCATCGATCTGTTATAGATTTTAAAACTAAAAACTGAAAAAGTTCTTCAGTGCCATTATACCAAGTGCATCCCATAACTTTTTTTTTTGAATTAAAAATATAACAAACACATATAGTATTATAGGTAGAGGTAGATAATGCATCCTTCAGCTGAACAATTAATGGTGGAATTAATGATAAACATCGAAAGCTTGATGGTCCTAGCGTGTTATTTTGACACCTCATTGAGCTAGTCTAATATGGTTCATAATCCATATTCATGGGGACATTCGTATCCTTATCACAATAATTTCTACATGGGATCCTAAGTGTATTGCTAAGATTATAAGCATCTTTACCATCTATACATGATTAATTATGAAAAAAATAATATATAAGATTCTTATTATACTAGCATGGTGGGTACTAACTATGAATTCTAACATCTTTATGATGTATAAGTGAAGACTCTATAGGATGCATCTTGTTTGATAAACAATTTTGACCAAAATTGAGTTCATTGCTTTCCAAAGAAAAAATAAATGGTTGTACATAAATTTTTAGATTAATAGTTTGCAAAGGAGGAGTGCAAGATATTCTATGATCATCTGCTTCGTAGTGATGTAAAGGAGAGTGAGATGTCTACTCACTAATACCACAATACTGCTTGTAAAAACAGATACACTATAGTCGTTACTGATATCAACATATAGAATAAACCCTATCTCACTATCTACAAAACTTGTTTTTATTTTAATAATGAATTTTATTGGATTAATTCCAGTGAAGTCATATAATATCGCCAATAATTCGTGATATTTGATATTCTTTAAAATTAATAAGAGTTCGATCCTTCTACCACAGTATTTTTCTGCACTATCTGATAATATAACTCATGATCCTCTATAACAAATATCAACTAATATAATCTCAACCATATGTTTAATATAAATATATAGAATATTTAAATATAAATAATTTAACATTAATAAATTTTCAAATAAAAAATTGACATTGAATATAAATTAAAAAAATTCATATGAAATAATAAATATTTAATGTTGAATTATAAGTGCTCTCTAATTGTTGGCATGAGGGCATTGTTTGCCATCGAGTTGTTGGCATTAGGACAAAAGTGCTCTTAAGTCGTTGGCTTGAGCGCACTCATTTTGGACAAAATTTAATAATTTTTGACTAATTTTAATCAAAAATATTCTATTCCAATAAAAAATTCATATGTATATTTATTTATATTTCTATATGTTTATTTAGAATTTTTAAAACATACAAAATTTATCAAATTAATATATATCATACATGTAATCTCAATTTAATTTTAAAATATTAATTATAATAAATTTTACAGCCATATTTATTTTAATCTTAACTAAAAATAACAAATAAAATAAAGTATATAAACTTACTTGTCAGATTGAGTGATAAAATGTTTGAATTTTTGTACTGTTGCTCCACACTTTAAAAGAGTAAATATTGAAAAATTTGAAAAAAAACAAAAATTTTTTTGTAAGTGAAGAGAAGCATGTGTACAACATATTTTTTTTAGTTTTATAAATATATAAAAAGTGGTTATATGAGTTAAAATTATCAAAAATAGTTATTTTAATAACAATATTTTAGAATTGGTTATAAATATAAAGAGATGTTAAAATAAAGTTATTTGAAAAAATTTTTCTTTAATTTTTTATTTTGATATTTTCTTAATTTAAAAGTAAGAATAAATGATTTTAATTTGAATCAATTTTGATCTAAAATTTAAATTTATTCAAAACTATCCATTTTAATTTCAAGCAAATCAATTCAAACTAATAATAAGAGATAAATTGATCAAATCCAAACTAACGATTTTTAGTTTGGATAGGTTTAGTTATTAGTCCTAAATTTAAAATACTAATATAATTATAAGGTTCAATTTAATTAAACAAATACAATATTTATTTAAAAATATTAATAACTTTCATAAAAAAATTACTCCTTTTTTTTTCATCATTTGATTACTTTTTTATTTGTAACAAAGTAATCATCTATTTTATTTTATAAAAATTATAATTTTTTTATTATCAACAAATAAGTAATCATAAAATTATATCGATTTATTTTTTCCTTGTAATCAAACAAGTGAAACATGCACATGAATTATATTGTATATAAAATCTAAAACTACTAAGTTCATTAAAGTACCAAAATCTAAAAAAAATTAGTGTAATATTATTATTTTTTAATTAATAAAAGCCAATAAAAATAAATTTTGTTGCTAAAACTATATATATATTTTTTGCAAATTCTTCAATTCTATAAAATAAATTAGATTATTGATATTATAAAATTAAAAAATTTATTTTTATAAATTAAATGAATAAATTCTTTAATTATATAATTTTTATAAAATAAAAAGTTAATAAAATTTTTTTTACTTTTTTATTTTTATTAAAAATATTTTAAATTTTAAATTTTTAAAATTTTTAAATTTATTAAACTAGTTCAATTTTATTAATTTCGACCAAGTTCAAATCAAATCGATAATTATGGTTTAATTTTTTTAATATATTTCAAATTGATTCATAAAATCGATTTAAATCTACCTACTCAAACTTAAAAAATAAAAATAAAAATTTTGTAAAAAATAATTTTAACATTTGTCTCATTTGATAAAAGAATGTGAGGGGAACAATTTAACACTTCTACTTTATGAATTTTTTATTTTATGTGAAAATAAGGAATTCGAAGCAATTTTGTCTAAGCATGAATATTTGGTCACAAATAATAAATTTAAGACTAAATAAGCAGAAATGAGTTGAAAACTGAATTATTTTAATCAATAGTCTAATTTTATACTTGTAAATAAGAGTTTTATTCTCAAAATTTAGGTTAAAGGATAGTCTAATGGTGTGAGATGAGTAGATTTAACTTGTGTAATAATTAATATTCCCTTTAAAAATAAGTATGTCATAGCATGATCTTGAATTTAATTTGATTTGACTGAATTTAAATTTTCTTTTACTTTTATGTGAATATGTATTAGTGTTTTTTTTTTTCTATTTTAATACTATTTAGAATAATAATAAATAGTAAAGTAAATAAATTTTTTTATAAATAATAGGGAATATAAATTTATTTATTTATAGAAATACATCTTCTCTATATAAATTAAAAAATAAAAAAAATAAAAAAAGGAAAAGTGATTGTCGGCCGGCCCAAATAAATCGCCAGCATGGCCATGCGATGGCCACGCCGGGCTGATCATCATAGATCTAGAGTTGGGTTTTTATTTTTTTATATATTTTAATTTATAAATATTACATTTTTGTGCAAATTATTAAATTATCCTCATCTTAAATTTTGAATAGACCAAACTGACCCAAAAAAAAAAAAGGGAGTATGAATGTCAAACTATCACTCTTATTGTCATATTACCATTTGCATCCATGACAAAATCAAAACTACCACTGTAATTGCCATGTCTGCCTGTAATTCCATCATGGTCAGAATCCCTATTCTTCACATCATGTCCATCCAAAGACACAACTTCTGCCACGGAGAGATCATCTTCAACACCAGCCTTCAAAACATTATCATCTTCTGAATCAATTGCAAAACAAGAATTCCTATCATATTGTGCTTCGCAACTCCATAAATTTCATTCTATTTCTGGCCCAACCACGTCAACAAAAAGAAATTTCGGAAAATTTAGTCTCCTCTTCAACATGGATAATAACATTTGTTTTTACATCATTCTTAGCATATTCATTAACACTAGTTAAATTCTCCTTGTCCTGGAAATTGTCACTATCAAACCTTTTCATAATTTTCAAGTTCATTGACAAAACAAACTATATTCTAATAGGCAAATAAGTTTAAAGAGAGCTCGCATAAGCAGGGATATCATTACTAAGAAAGTCATGAAAGCAAGCAGATGCGCAACACTTCAAATGTTAGACTCTTAATTTCAACTTGCCAAGAAGAAGAACCTTGATGATCGAAACCATAAACCCAAATAAAATTGGCTGCACAAAGTTTCCAGAAGATAGACAACAACAATTGGAACCTCTGAATTACACTTTCGAAAAATTCTGGTAAGCGTCTAAGAAGTCAGTTATCTTGAAAAATAAACAGAGCATAAATAAAATAATTCCTCATTTATTTTGTTGGCATCTAAACAGTAGAGGTTTGGGCTAAAATTGCAAGTAACATAACACAAATTACTTCCTCCAAATATTTTCAATTTCAACAAAAGAAACAGAAGCCAAAGAACCAATCTTCATCTCAATCTCTCAAAGAATGAATTTTTTTTTCGTAAAATCCAAGAGAGTTAAACAATCTAGCAAGCTAAGAAAAAAAGAAGCCAAAATGTCGTATAAATCAGGTATAGTCCTAACGTGCAAACACGAATACTACATCCAGTAACATGCAGCATTAAGAGAGCAAAAACAACACAAATAAAAAATTATGTGTTAAGGTTACATTTCCACAGATGCCTGGTAATTCCAATGTGAAGCAGTTGGTCGATAGTTCAAGTAAGATGAAGAATGAAGGCAGCTGTAGTACTGTGTCCAAAGAAGAAGATGCCTGCTGTTCTGGCAAGGCTGAAGGTTTGTTTAGTAAGCTTAGCTGACTAGTATCCAGCCGTGCAGAGAAAAGCTGAAAAGCTGAAGGTTTGCTTGCTAGTTTAAGCTGTTATTATGTTGTTAGTTAGGTTGTTAATTCCATGAATTTACGGGAATTAGTTTGTATTAACCAATTATTCGGTGGAAGTTTCTAGTGTTTTGTAGTAGTATAAATATATACTTGTTATGTGTAGTAGTATAAATTTATTTTCATTCAGCAAAATCCTCTGTAATTTTTCTTGCTCTCCAAACGATTATCAAATCTGATTATATACAGCATCAGGGAATTTTCCAAGATTCATATATTCATCAAATTTCTACTAAATATCTAAAACAATACTACGTTTATTTGCCCATCCGAAAATATTAAAAAAAAAAAGATATAAATCAATAGACGAAAATTTAGATTCGTACTTCTCGGTCATATATTTTATCTTGTTTGTTTGACTTCCCTTCGCCATTTCCTCCAAATTTGTTGTTAGAACTCGAGAAATTAGTAAAATGGTGTTATTGTTAACCTCTCTTCTCTCTCTACATACATATGACCTAGGGTTGAAACTGACGCCATTTTTTTCTCCTCCACACTTCATTCTTCCGACTCATAGATTTAGACTAGCCATGAATCAGTTGCTGAAATGATAGGATTTGACTAGGAGAAGAAATTTCAGCAAAAGTGGACTGGTTTTAAGAATTAAGAGGATTTTTGTGTGCAATATGAGTATAAAATGATGGAAATATCCTTTTATTGTTAATTAATTAATGGTTAAATATAATAAAGTTGTTGTTGACATGTACAATCTGTTTCAAAAATATCCTATTTATAAATCAAGTAAATGTTAAATTTTATCATTTACCCTAAACTGTTGGAGTTTATATATTTTATATTACCCTTTATATTTTGACAATAGTGAATTTAATTTGAGATTTTTCAAAATATTCGTCAGTCCATTAGATACACATATTTTCTTGAATTTAACCATAATAAAAGTAAATTAGTCATTTTATGTTCTTTTTGATAAATATTCTTAAGAAGACTTCTTTCATTTTTAACTATCCCCATCTTTTTATCCCAAATATTAAGGAAAAAGAAAAATGAAACAAGCAAACAAATTTGATCTCCCTTTCTCTCTCTTTCTTCCTTTCTTAGATTGTAGGGCCGAACAAAAATGGCCACTACGTGGGCATTGTTTTGCTCCATGAGGTCCATGCATGGCGATTGCGTGGCCAACGCTTGGCCATGCACGGGACTGTGCGAGGGCTTCAGTTGCCTAACTTTAGCCCTCTCCTATTCACGTCATATTTTTATTACCAACTATTCTAATCACTCTAAGTTTTGTGCATTATACGAAGCAACAAATAATATATATGATTGCAACATGTTATTTATTGTATTTAGAATACATGCAATCCTTTTACTAAAAATATTCTAATAATAATATACGAAAATAATATTATTTGTATTGTTCAAATTAAAGAAGAATATATTAATAAAAATTAAATCAAACATATATTAAATAGGTTATTCTATACTTATGATCTCCAATATAGCTAACAACTTGATTTCTAATAGATATACTCTTCTAATAATTTTGCTAATCTATTAACTAAATCTTACATCATTTTTTTAAAAGTTTGTATATATCAGTAGTATGCGTAGACTCCACTAATTAATAAATTAATATTTATTATTTTGAGGGAGATAATTTCATTACGTGGAACATATTCTATTATATATATATATATATATATAATTATATAAATTTTTTAATATATATGCACTTTCTTTTTCTCCTTGTCAAGATTTTATCTCACTATGTATTACTAACAAAATTTTAATGAAACGATAAGCACATTCAACAAAATTAAAAACGAATGTAATTCTAGGAGATTGTTGTAGTGCAAATGGTCAATTACACAAAATATCTTCCCCCATCTCAATTCTTTTTTATAAAATACCAATACGATCCTTGGTAAAATATCTATTATAGCATTATAAAGTATTTATTACACTTCTTATCTTTCCTTGTAAATAAAATTGTATATTCATTTGAAAAAAGAATTAAGAAAATAAATTTAAAAAAATTTATAATTTTTTTTTGAGAAAGTTGTTTCTCTTCTTTATTTTTCTCCTTTTATGTATTTGAGTTAATAGTCTATTTACAACAAAATCAAGTTTATGATAATTTTAGTACCATTTTATAAAAACACGAGCTAGAAAAATAAAATTTGAAGTTTTTATGACTACTCGAAAGAATGAAGCATTATTTTGATAATTTGTTGTGACAATCACTACATCAAAATAGTAGATTGTATAGATAAGTTTGTGAAAGATTGTGTATTCTTTGAAATTATTCGTGCAAATCCCTTATCGGAGCTTACTTTGTAGGAGTCAATTCTAAAGAAAAAAATAGAATCTCTCACTTTTTTTGGTGGTAAAGGTTACAGTGGATGATGTAAGGATTCCGAACAATATTATAATAATAATAATAATAATAATAATAATAATGTGTACTATAAAATTTCATGCCTAGCTTTAGATTACTAAAAGTAATTTTGATTTAATAATTTTATTTATCATGAAGTATAATTTGAAGTTTCTATAATTACTCGAAAGAATGAAGCATTATTTTGTTAATTTGTTGTGACAATTACTACATCAAAACAATAGCTCATATAGTTAAATTTGGTGTTCGGCGAGTCTTCTTGTCATTAAGTTGATACTCTTTCCTCTTCTTTCTTTCCTCATCTTCTTTCCATTGTTCCCTTTTTTCTCTTTTCAAATATCTTATTGTACTTCACCTTTTCTCTTCTTCTATTTCTCTTTTATTTTTCCTCGAAACTGTGGATGTCTTTTTCCTTGAGTGTCCATAAGAATTTCCCGATCTTGAGTCATTTCCTTATTCTTTTGAGTGCAACATAATACCTAATGCTCTCACTTCCATCACCTCTGCGTGATATTGTTTAATGAAATTTTTTAAGCTTTCAAATTCTTCGTACTTTATTGTCATTAGGCTATTAACACACTTTATCGACATGCAAATACCTCTGAACTGCTACACAAATTCTCCACACAGCTATAAGAATGTTTTTGCGGATCCTAGCTTCAGCTCTTTATATCAAGCTAGAGCCTATTCTTCCAATGTTAAAGAGAAGGGCCTACAT
This sequence comes from Swietenia macrophylla, assembly GCA_032401905.1. Lineage (NCBI taxonomy): Eukaryota > Viridiplantae > Streptophyta > Magnoliopsida > Sapindales > Meliaceae > Swietenia > Swietenia macrophylla. Next base: position 2,594,637 of record CP135564.1, read on the forward strand.
ATCTCTTCCTCTGTACGTCTTTTCACTAAGATCATCTATTGTTACAACTCAAGTTGTAAGGTTAGATTAATTTTACAAAGGCATGGGGTTATTTGAAGGGGTTGAAATCTCCTCAGAAGTTTTAATTCTAAAATTTCATTGGACAACGAAGATTTGATTTCATAATTAGTTTTATTCTCAAAATTATTTTGTCCTTACTCCTACCTTAATTCTTGAATCTTTTTTGAAGTTTTTTGACGTAAATCCTTGAGATTTATTTTGTCTGATTAAACAATATTTTTCTTCATGAGAGAATTCACCATCTCCTTATTTTTATCTTAGCCTTTGCCCCTTGTTATCTCACCTTCGCTCCTCGTTATCTCGCCTTCGTTTTCCTAGCAAAATATGCCTTGCTCCATCTAAGGACAAATTGTTCCCAAGTGGTTCTTTTTGTCCCTTATACACTAATGGGAATTATTTCGAAGCCTTTCATTTGGTCATCTTTCATTAAGAGTCTGTTGGTAGATAGTTAGGTTTAGATTTCTCCTCGGCCTTTCATTACTAGAATTTGTCAACAGCTTACCAAAATTTTCTTGTCTAAGGGGTTGAGCTTCATCTGCAAACTCCTTTCTCTCTCTTTTATCTTTTTCTTTTGACTGGCTTTTTTAAATAATACTTTTGCTTTTACTTCGTGATAATTTTTTTGGCATTTGGTTTAAGTTTTTCGAATATGTTAAAAACGTCCTTAATCTAGTCTTGTTGTTACAGAATTCCCTCAATGTTGTTTGGATATACGAATTCCTGCTCTTTAGAGCTACCTCTTTATCTCCAAAGTTGTTATGTTCATACAATTATGGCTTTTTGTTAGTGTAATCTCACAGACAATGCCAAATTTTCATACTTGTTTTATGTCCGTCAGGTGTCAACCAATGGTTTTTTTTATTTGTTTTTGATATTAAGGGACCAAATATGTTGGGACTTTTCTTCTTCTCCTCGGATGTAAGGACAGGTCTGATCTATTATTGATGAGTTCCTTGGTCTACTTAAATATACCTAAAAAATAAAAAATTGGATCATGAGTAGTATTGTTGCAGCATAAATCCTCCGACACCTAAGTCATTAAAGGATTCTTTTTTTAGTATTTGGGAGTCTATTTGTCAGAATAATGACCTATTCCTTCCAAAAATTTTTCATACCTTTCCCCTTGGTTTACTTTTCTTTTATAGATTATTGACTTATTTGTATCTTAATTCATATTTTAGTAGGACTCTCTTTCTTCACATTATTTAGAATTATCATAATACTAACTTTTTTTAATTATTTTAAGGAATTTTAAATCTAATAATAAGAGTCTTATTAGAAAACTTGCCTTGAAATGTTTGTAAAAGCTTAGAACTTCTTTGTAATTCCAATCAGAGAATGTAATTTATCATTGGATCATACTTTGTTTAGTAACGTTGCTTTAATTCTACTTCTAGTATATTACACACCCATGCACACATATACACACATGGATATAAAGTTAAAGAAGGAAAAACAATTAATTATTAACTAAATGATAGAGATAAGACCATCTTGGTTGTTATTTTTGTCTTTATCATAATTATTACAACAAAGGGGTGCCAAAAATTTGAATAAATTCTTACAAATATGCCTTTTTTTTACTTATTTTAGTACTACAACTAATCTTCCACTGTTGATTCTTTTTTTTGGGTCTTCAATGCATCATTTTTATCTACCTGTATTTCAAAATTTTTCAAACTAATAATTATGTAATTATTGTGTGAACTTAATCTTATAAAGGATAGTAAGATAACTAAGTAGTCACATTGCATAACAGATAGAACATGACTTGGTAACATGATAGCACGTTTATTCTTATAAAGGCATATAGGCTACACAATCTACTAGTCACATTCCACATTAAATAAAAAATTAAGTAGTACCCTGTCCTAACCATGTCCCATATATGACAAAACAATGAGTTGGTCTTAACTATATGAAAGCAAGTATTTTCATTTTTTTATTATTGGTCAATTCTTCCTCTTTTTTGTTGCATTAGAAAAATATTCAATCACTCTTAAAAAGGTTGCGTAATTACTACTTACTTCATTACATTTTTCAAAAATAAATGTTATCTCTATTCCTTTTTTTTGTTTGTTTTTCTTCCTTGTTCTCGTGTTTTATTTTCCATTATTTTTTTGAGTTCTTTATTTCATTTTCTCTATTGGAAAAACATTCTAATTACCCTGCCAAAGTATAGTGTAACTATTGCTTACTTCCTTTTATTTTTAAAAATATTATTTATATCCTTACTATTACAACCTAAACATGATATTTTACTTTTCTCAAAGTGTAAAATAAACTTTCAGCTTACATTAATTTAATTTTCATCATAACATCTAATACAAAGTACAATAATACGTATGTATGTATGTATGTTAGACTTTAATATATTTTTATTCAATATCCTAATTTACATGCGAAACTTCACATTATCACATAAAAAACCATTGTTTTACATACCCAAATGAAATACATTTTTGTTAGCACTTAGAAGAAAAGTAAAGGTTTTTCAATTGCATTTGGGGATTACAATTGACAAACAAAAACAAGCAGTGGATGTAAGTATTATCACAGTTGGAATTAGGCATAGTATTTAGAAGTCTGAAAATCGCTAAAGCCTGTAGGATACAAAGATATTCAACGGTTAACGCATTAAAAAAAATTTGAAGTGGAAATAATAGGGCAGGCATATGATTGATGGTCTACACTTTTGCTTATCCCATGGCTCATTCATCAAACATTTCTCTTTTCTTTTTTGCAATAAAATAATTATAAGAATTTGTTACCAACTATTCTAATCACTCTTAAGTTTCGTGCATTATACAACGCAAGCAAATAATATATAAGATTGTGACTTGTTATTTATCGTATTTAGAATACATACAATATTTTTTACTAAAATTATACTAATGATAATATACGAAGACAATATTATTTGCATTGTTCAAATTAGAGGAGAATACATTAATGAAGATCAAATCAAACATATATTAAATAGGTGATTCTATACTTATGATCTCTGATATAGCTAATAACTTGATATCTAACAGATATGCTTTTCTAATAATTTTGCTAATCTATTAACTAAATCTTTACTTACCTTAATTTTCTAAAACTTTGTATATAATAATAGTATGCATAGACTCCACTAATTGATAAATTGATATTTGTTGTTTCAAGGAAGAGACTTTTAGTAGGAAAAACATTTTCTACTGTATGAGCGGGTGTGTGTAATTATATAAAATTTTGGATAAATATACACTTTCTTTTTCTTTTTGCGGAGATTTTAAACCGTTATGTATTACTGACAAAATTTTAATGAGACAATAAGCATGTTCAAAAGAATTAAAAATCAATGTAAGTTTAGGAGATTGTTGTAATGCAATTGGTAAATTACACAACATATCTTCGCTGTCTGAACTTTTTTAATAAAATACCAATACGATCCCTGGTAAAATATCTATTATAGCATTATAAAGTATTTATTATACTCCTTATCTTTTCTTGTAAATAGAATTGTATATTCATTTGAAAAAAGAATTAAAAATTATGTTTAAAAAAATTTATAAATTTTTTTTTGAGAAGGTTTTTTCTCTTCTTTATTTTTCTTCTTTTATGTATTTGAGTTGATGGTCTATTTACAACAAAATCAAGTTTATGATAATTTTAGTACCATTTTATAAAAACTTGAGCTATAAAAATAAAATTTGAAATTTTTATGATTACTCCAAAGAATGAAGCATTATTTTGATAATTTGTTGTGACAATCAGTACATCAAAACAATAGATTGTATAAGCAAGTCTGTCAACGGTTGTGTATACTTTGTGATTATTCGTGCAAATCCCATATCGGATCTTACTTTGTAGGAGTCAGTTCTAAACAAATAAATAGAATCTCTGACTTTGTATGTTGATAAAGAAACAGTGCAAATCCCCACCATAGCCTTATTTTCTTTTTGGAAAACAAAATTTAATATGTATTCTTTTTTTCTATTTTTCGTGTATTAGAGTAATGTGTATCCTAAGTATAAGGTGAAACAATCTAAACGATTGTTTTTTTATTTTAAATATTATAAAGAAATTAAAATTTATTTTATTTATGTAAAAAATATATATAAAAAGATCTGTATATTTACACTCTAATTTTTTTTTTAAAAAAAGAAAAAAGAAAGAAAGAAAGCAGTGAAGCCTATCTGTCCCTTGCCACTCAATTAAAAGAGGGCATCCGATTCTTAGCACTCAGTGATGTTGCAAGAAAAAAGAACAAAACCAAGAAAGAAAGAAAGCAGGGAAGCAGTATGCACCGAGTGATACTAACCAATATGCACATATGTATATACGTATACATATAACTTATTAAATAATAAAAACATTAAAAAAAATATGATTTTACATAGAGTACAACTACAAGGAAAATAAACTATCTAAATTATCCTATTAATTTATATAAAATTTTGTATTCCTAATATTACTAATTATCCTATTATAATTAAAATTTCTGTCTTTAGATGTTTTTAACCTAATTTATTTATTTATTTATTTATTTTTAATTTTGGTGAAATCTGCCACAATTCTCTTCCGCACTTTGGAGTGGATTTCGCATGTGAATCTTTTATAAAAATTATTTAATTTCTTTAATCAAATATGACTGTGTCTTGACTATAAATTATATAATTTTAGTCTTCTCAATTAAATAAAAATATTATAAAGTTTAAGAGTACACATATAAAGAGTTGTGTGTTCAAAGTGATAATATTTATTCAATTGTTAAATTTGAATTATTACATTTACATTATAATTAACTCGTGCACCAGATTGTATGCTCAAAAACGGATAATATTTAGGTGATTGTTTGGACACAGGCCATTACATTTCACTCCGGACTGACCTGCCACCCGATAATATTTATAGTATAAGATTGATGAAGAAAAAGAATCCCCTTCTCAATTATTGCTCGCTGCTACGGGATCCACGGCCCACAATCTAAATTCTACGATTCCCCGACCAACTTTTTTTTTTTTCTCGAAGCATGGCACAGATTGACCGATGGTTGAGAATCGAATTAATGTACCAGCTTTAATCGTTTGAAAAATGAGCAGAATCAGATTCAAAGAAAGTTTTTATCACATAAAAAGGTGAATGCAAAGGAATCTGGCTCGCTGCTGGCACTTTCCTTAGTGATCAAATACAACTATAAATATAAATCACCGTGGACAAACCCATTACCAATTGTATACATATACTTCAAATTAAAAACAAAATTAATGGCGAGAACAGAAAGGTGCAGCAGATGTAATCGGCCAATACAGGTGACGCCGCGGCCACTGTCTGTGCATTGCGCTGGGTGCCAAACAGTCACCGGGGTTCAACCGTATGACAATACGGTTGTCCGTGGTCGACAAAGCCCAGCCCGGCTCTGTAGCCTTAACAGTGGGGCTGGTTCAGATTATGCGTACCCTGGAACATATGGGAACGCGAATGAAAATGGCTATGATTATTATCCGGATGGACCACGACCACGACCACAACCGCAACTACAACTTCAGTTGCAGCGGTCACCCACATTGCCTCCTCCGTCAGCTTTTGGAAGGAAAAGAGCTCTGCTATGTGGAGTGAGTTATTATGGAACTACGTACCCTCTTTCTGGGAGTGTAAACGATGTTAAACGCATGAGGATTTTTCTGATTGAAAATCGAGGGTTTCCAAGTGACTGCGTACTCGTTCTCACTGGTAAAACTACGTATATTTCCTGCATGCTTTTTTATTTCTGCTAGCTCTCACATGGTTAATTAATTAAAATCAATTGGAATATTGATTAATAATATTGTCCTACAGAAGAAGAGTCCAATCCACGAAGGGTTTCCACCAAACAAAACATGCGAGCGGCACTGCGATGACTTGTTCAAGATTGCCATGCAGGAGACACGATAGTATTTCATTATTCAGGGCTTGGGTCGCAGCAAAAAGACTTTAACCGCGATGAGCTTGATGGTATTGACGAAACAATTTGTCCAGTTGATTATGAAACTGAGGGGCCTTTAATTGATGATGATTTTAATGAAACTATTACGAGGCCACTGCCACGGAGTGCTAAACTTCGTGCTATCGTCGATACCTGTTACAGTGCACCTGTACTTGATGCAACGCTCCCAATTCAAAAACATCAAATAATACTAAAATATTCGTAAAAACTTATATGAATATAAAAATTTTTTATAACTTATAAAAAATTTAAACTCGTAAACAAATTAATTAAACAAATATTTCTAATTATGAATAACCATAAATTTGTAAAACAAATTTTAAAATTAAAATACCAGACGAAAAGAAAATTTTAAAAATCCTAATGTTTAGAAAACTAATTAATAGCAGAAGTTCAGTTAAATCCATCCTTTAAGTGCAAATACTTCAATCATTTGAAATTATAATAAATTATAATGATTTTTAAACTCAGTAAGTATACTAATTTTTCATATACATAAAATACATACATATAAATATACAATGCACTTGCATATAATGTATGCACATGATATGGCATGAGATAGAATTATATTCATTTTAAAAAATTCATAACACTTAAATATTATATAAGTTACTTTTATATTTTCTAGAAATATTTTATTTTAATTAATTTTTCGTAAAACTTTATATATCACTTATCACTAAATGAGCCAATATCACTCGTTAATAACATATCGTATATGAGGTAAGCGCAAGTGAGACATATAATTTTTGATAAAAATAATATACAGTCATGTCCAAAAGTAAGAGTCACACTTTCACCTTGATCATCAGTGAGTCCTCCCACATTTACAAATATTTTTTTACACGAATATAAATACCACTATACCCAAGGGTACCTCAAAAGTCTCTCTCATATCATATAGAACAATGAACAATAATAATAATATTAAACCCAAAAGAATGGCCACATTAAACAATAAAAACTCCATATAATTTATAATTGTTTACTAAGAAAATAATGAAATTTGATATTTTAACATACAAAATTTAACTATCATGAGTACTTTCTTATAAAATCAATTTCTTATTACTTTAAACACAATGCATATGTTCATACTTAAATTTTGATGCACATGATATGAAAGTAATTACGATAACATAATCATCAGCAATTATAATCACAATAATACATATATTATAAATAGTCACATAAATGTATAACAATGTCAAAAAATACTTTCATAAGAATTTATAACTAAAAAATTTTTTTCAAAATACATTCAAACATATACAGACGTTTATTGTGATTCTCTTTTAAAAAGTCAAACATACTTACTTCTTCACAATCACAATTAAAACTAATTTAAATGTTTTGACTTATAATAGAGATATTTAGCATCTATAAGACTTTTATACACTTTTATAGAACGTATAATCTTATTAGATCTCAAATTTCTTATGAAATTAAGTTTTTTCATAGTTTAAACTTAATTACTTATCCTGATAGTATTATACCATATGCTGATTAATCTCTAATCATTAATTTTTAGAAAATACAATACATTCTCAAATATCATTAAACTTTTTAATGATAATAAAGATATATAAACTATAAGTTATTAAAATTTTTGAATTTAAATTCATACTCTAATTATTCAAAATAAATTTTATTTTTAAAATATTAAATTCCATCAAATAAAAATAAGAAGTAAATTATTTTTATTTAAAATTTCATAACAAATCATAAACAGAAAATTTTGCCCTAAAATTTTAATATGATAAATTAGACATAATAAGTTAGGATATAAAATTTTATGTTTTTTTTCAATGCATTGGTTAATCAAAATAAATTCGTCATTTAATTATTATACAAAAATAAGTAATTTTTTGCATATTAGAGTTAGATTCAAAAAATTATTAAAAAGTAAAAACGTAATAATTTTTAATCAATAATTTATTCATAACAATCATAAAGATGTCTAGTTTATTCATTTAAAATAGTTTTGGCAAATTCAAAAAATATAATTTTATAAAATTTATGAATTGAATCACTGTCATAATATTATATATGCAGAAATCTTATTTTTTTTTCTTAACTACCTTTCTATAAATAAAATTTTTCTAATTTTTTAATCATAAAAATTTAATCTCAATATCATAATTTGATTATAAGATTCAATCATTATATTTTATAAAAATTTAAAAAAATAAATATTATTTATTAATAATAACAAATAATTAATATAAAAAATTCAATATAAAACAAGAAAAATAAAACGTATTATTTCTCCTTTGTCTCTTCTCTATTTTTTGTCTGTTACTCTTACCTCTTTCTTTCTTTCAATACATCAAATCCTAAACACAAATAATTCCTTCTATTTATACTAATGCAAAAATATTAATTTAGTCCTTAATATGACTTTTCCTATCTATTTAAACATAAACTTATAATTTATTATGAAAATATCTAATTATTTTCTATATAATACATATATAGCCAAAAATATAACTTATTATTCACGTATAAATATAAAACATATAATAAAGACAAAGAAGGTGTTACAACTCTCCCTGCCCTAAAAGAATTTCATTCTCAAAATTTATAAGTACCTCAAATATCAATCAATTAGGGATATTTCGCTCGTATTTCCTCTTCTCGTTCCCATATTGCTTCCACTATTGAGTGGTTTCACCATAAAACTTTCACAAAAGAAATCTTTCTAGTAAGTAATACTTGCTCTTTATGATCTAGAACTTGAATATGTGTCTTCTCGTAGGTTAGATCATCTTTAAACTGAAACAATTTATAACTTAATATGTGTGTTATGGGAGGAATATATTTCTATAGCATAGAAACATGAAACACATCATGAACTCCATATAATGATAGAGGAAGAGACAATCTGTAAGTTATATTTCTTATTTTCTTAAGTATCTCAAAAGGACTAATAAATCTTGGACTTAACTTTTTTTTCTCAACAAATCTCATAATATTTTTCATTGGAGCAATGCTAAAAAATACTTTGTCTCTAATGAATTCTAAGCTTTTTCTTTGATTGTTTGTATAGCTCTTTTGTCTGTTTTGAGCTACTTTCATTTTTCTTTTATCCTTTTAATTGCTTCCTATATTTGTTAAACTGTTTCTGGTCCCATAAATTTTCTTTCTTCAATCTCATCCTAATGCACTGGAGATCTGTATTTCCTTTTATAAAGAGCTTCATAAAGAGCCTTATCGATTGTAAATTAATGACATTGTTGTATGCAAACTCCACAAGTGATAAGTGTTTATTCTAATTACCATTAAAATTCATTACACAAGCTTGTAACATATCCTTAAGAATTTGAATGGTTCTTTTAGATTGTCCATCAGATTGCGGATGGAAAGCGGTACTAAAATTTAACTTCATACCCATAACTCTGTATAAACTCCTCCAGAATATTGATGTGAACCTTAGATCTCTATCGGACACAACAGAAATAGGAACTCCATGTAGTCTTACAATCTCATCAACATAAATTTGTGCATACCTATCTATGGTGTAAGTAGTTCGCACAGGAATAAAATGGATTACCTTTGTCAACCTATCAATAACCACCCAAATGACATTAAAGCTCTTTTGTGTGTTCAGTAACCCAATAACAAAATCCATAGCTATGTGTTCCACTTTTCATTCTGGGATCAATAAAGGTTTCAACAATCTAAATAGTCTATAATGCTCTACTTTGACTTGCTGACATGTTAAACATTTCTCAATAAATTATGTAACTTCTTTCTTTATATTGTTCCACCAATAAATAGTTCACAAATTCCGATACATCTTAGTACTATTTGGGTGTATGGTATATAGAGAGTTATAAGTTTTTAACAAAATTTCATGCTTCAAGTCATATTTGTTGGGCACACAAAGCCTACCCTCAAAACATAATTCTCTATCACCTCCAATCATGAATCCAAATGTTCTGCATGTTAAAATTTTATCCATAATCTTTTTCAAATGTTTATCATTTTTTTGCGCTTCTTTAATTCTCTTTATCAAAGTGAATTGTAAGAATAATTGTACATTAAATGCATGACTATTACCTTTTACCACTTCAATGTTAAACTTCTCAAAATATAAAAGAATTGGCCTTTGAGTGGTTATAAGTGTTGTCGTATATCCCATAAACTTTCTATTCAAAGTATTTATAACAATATTAGTCTTCCTTAGGTGATAATTTATTGTACAATCATAATTTTTGACTAACTCAAGCCATCGATGTTGTCTTATATTTAATTACTTTTAAGTGAAAAAGTATTTAAGGCTTTTGTGATCTGTATATATCTTACACCTTTCTTCATAAAGATAATGCCTCCAAATTTTTAATGCAAACACAATTGTTACTAATTCTAAGTCATGAGTAGGATAGTTTTGCTCATAACTTTTCAATTGTCGTGAAGTATATGCCACTACTTTTCTATTTTGCATCAATATACAACCGAGTCTTTTATGAGAAGTATCACTATAAATTACATATTCACAAGACCTGGAAGGGATGGTTAACACTAAAGCAGTCGCCAATTGCTTTTTAAGCTCTTCAAAACTTTTCTCACATTCTTCTAACTAACAAAACTTGACATTTTTCCTTCTCAGTTATGTTAATGGGTTGGCTATCTTAGATAAACCTTCAACGAAATACCTATAATATTTAGTCAATCCAAGAAAACTTCAAACCTCTAACATTAGCTGGTCTTGGCCACTCCACTACTACTTTTATTTTACTTGGATCTACTGAGACTTCTTTCAAAGAGATAATATAGCCCAAAAAAGTTATACGGTCTAACCAAAATTCACACTTCTTGAATTTTGCATAAAGTTGCTACTAACTTAAAACTTGTAACACAACTCTTAAATGCTCCTTGTGCTTCTCTTTACTTTTAAAATATACTATAATATCGTTAGCAAATACAATCACAAATTTATCCAGGTAATCCTTGAATATACGGTTCATAAGATCCATAAAATCAATAGGTGCATTAGTCAACCCAAATGGCATCACTGTAAACTCATAATACCTATACTTGGTTCGAAACACTATTTTAGGAATGTCTTTCTTCTTGACTTTTAATTAATGATAACCAGATTGAAGATTAATTTTAGAAAACACTAAAATTTCTTGTAGTTGATCAAACAAATCTTTAATTCTTAGAAGAGGATATTTATTTTTTACATTACTCAATTTAATTCCCTATCATTGATAGACAAACGTATTGCTCCATCTTTTTTCTTGACAAATAGTACCAGTGCACCCCATGGTGAATTATTTAGTCGAATGAAGCTTTTTTCAAGTAATTTTTGCAACTGTTCTTTAAGTTCTTTGAGTTTTGCTGGTGCTATTTGATAAGGTGTCTTTGATATTGGATTTGTCCCTAGAATAATTTTTATATTGAATTCAATCTTACGGTCAAGGGAAATACTAGGTAAATTCTCAAGAAAAACATCAATGAACTCATTTGCTACAGGAATATCTTGGATTTTTATTTTATTTTCCTCAACACCAACTACACTTGTTAAGAAACCCAAACAAGCTTTCCTTAAACTCTTCCAAACTTGTAAGATAGAAATTATTCTTGACATCAAAGATAACTTAATACCCATTAAACTACATTCTGACTCACTAGGTGATTAAAATACTATTTCGTTCTCAAAATATTTAATACTAGCATAGTAAGTAAACGACTAATCTATACCAAGAATAATATCAAAATCATATATTTTTAAAATAATCAAATCTAACAATAACATTCTATCCCCCAATTTAATCGTGCACGGTCTTAATACATCTCTAACATATAATATATTCTCTGAACGAGTCCCTACACACAACTCTTCATGTAATAATGTAGGTATGACATTTAATCTTCTAGTAAATGTGTGAGATATAAAAGAATACATAAAATCTAAATTAAAAAATACAAAAGTATCGTGTCCAAAAATATAGATTGCATCTGCCACCACAAAAAGAGAATCTTTCATCTCTTGCCTAGTAAGGACATATACCCTCGCTTGAGCTTTTTAGTTCTCTTTAGATTCTTCGTAAACACTTCCTATCTCTAGACAATTTTAAATAAAATGATCAGGTTTCCTATACTTGAAGCATGTTCCAATCTTCTATAACATAATCTTGTATGATTTTTGCCATATGTCTTACACAGTGGAATGTCTTGCTTGTTTGAGTTTTCATTTCTCTATCTTTTCTTTCTTTTCTACTTATCAGATTTCTTCATGTTATTAACCCAAGGCTTTTTACCCAAAGAGTTGTGGACTACTTTTTTTAGCTTTAAAAGTTGTTGCTTTCTCTTTCTTCTTAGTTAGTATTTGAGCCTTCTATAGTACTGCACTATAAGTATTTAACTCAAGTATTGAGATTAGCTTCCTCAATTATGGTTTCAAACCCCTTTCAAATCGTTTGGTTTTGCATGCTTTCATATCTGTTAAATGAGAAGCAAATCTATACAACTCTTCAAACTTTCATTTATACTCCATCAATGACATAAAACCCTGAGTAAGTTGAATAAATGCTGCCTCCTTGTCATCTCTCAAAGACTAAGGAAAATATTTCTTGTTAAATAATTTTTTAAATCGAGCTCAGGTAATCCCGTTTGTATCAATATTAGGAGCCCTACTAGACATTTCCAACTAGTGTTCAGCATTTCCCTTGAGCATGTAAGTCACACATGTGACACGCTGATTATCTGTGCAACCCATAAGTCGAAATATCTTTTCAATTCCCGAATCCATTCCTCAACAATTAGTGGATTTATTGAGCCATCAAAAGTAGAGGTTAAAACTTTCTAAACTATTCTACTATATACATAGTATCAGTATTAGTACTGACATTAATATTAATTACTCGGGGTTGATGCTACAGTATCATATTAATAATAGCTTGCATAAAATTCTGAATTATTGCATTTCGGTCAACTTGATTTTTAATTGTACCTTGATATTTAATTGCTTTTGTAGCAGCAATATCATCAATTCTAGTAGTTTTCTAATTTCGGGCCATGTTTCAAAATAAATTTCTAATTACAATAAACAAATACAATGAACAAATAGAAATGAGATAAATTTATAACATATAGCTACACATAAAGGACACTTAACCTAGGGATTTGGCACGCTGTTTAGTTCTCACAATTAATTATACTAAATATATACAGAATTCTAAACTGCACTTTGATACCAAATTTTAACGCCCCAATTCCGAAAGATTAAATAATATTAAAATGTTTATAAAAACCCATATGATTATAAAAATTTCTTATAACTTATAAAAAATTTAAACTCGTAAACAAATCAATTAGTCAAATATTTCTAAATATGAAAAACAACAAGTTTCTTAAATAAATTTTAAAATTAAAATATCAGACAAAAGGAAAATTTCAAAAGTTCTAAAGTCTAGGTAACCAAATGGCAGCAGAAGTTCAATCAAATTCATCTTCTAAGTGCAAATCTTTCAATCATCTGGGATCTCAATAAATTATAATAAGTTTTAAACTTAATAAGTATACTAGTTTTTTATATACATAAAATACATACATATCATCACATAATACACCTATATATAATGCATGCACATGATGCGGCATGGGACGAAATTATATTTATTTTAAAAATTTCATAACACTTAAATACTATATAAGTTTCTTTCAAATATTCTAAGAATATCTCCTTTCAATTACTTCTTAGCAGGACTTCGTATATCACTTATCATTGAATGAACTAATATTATCCGTCGATGATATACCATATATAGGGTAAGTGTATGTGAGATATATAATTTTTAATAAAAATAATAAACATTTATACTCGAAGGTAAGAACCACATGCTCATCCTGATCATTAATAAGTCCTCCCACATGTACAAATATTTGTTCACACAAATGTGAAGGCCACTATACCAAGGAGTACCCCAAAAATCTCTTCAATATCATACAGAATAATGAACAATAATAATATTAAACCTGAAGGAATGACCACATTAAAAAATAAAAGCTCCATATAATTTATAATTAACTGTTAAGAAATTAATGTAATTTGATATCTTAGCACACAAAACTTAACTTTCATGAGTACTTTTTATATAATCACTTCCTCATTACTTTAAATACAATATATATGTTCATACTTAAATACTAATGAACGTGATATAAAAGTAATTACGATAATACAATCATCAACAATTACAATTATAATAATATATATATTATAAACAGTCATATAAATATATAACAATATCAAAAAAATACTTTCATAAGAATTTATAATTGAAAAATATTTTTCAAAATATATTCAAATGTATACATATGCTTATTATGGTTTTCTTTTAAAAAATCAAGTCTATTTACCTCTTGACGATCATAATCAAAACTAATTTAAATGCTTTGATCTATAATATACTTTCATAGAGTATATATAATTTTATTAGATCTCAAATTTCTCATGAAATTAAGTTATTTCATAGTAAAAATTTAATCACTTATCCTGATAGTATTATACCATATACTAAGTAATTCCCAATCATTAATTTTTAGAAAATACTATACATTCTTAAATATCATAAAATTTTACAAAGATAATAAAGACATAAACTATCAGTTATTAAAATTTTTAGTTAAATTTGTACTCTAACTATTCAAAATAAATTTTATATTCAAAATATTAAATTTTGCCAAATAGAAATTAGCAGTAAACTATTTTCATTCAAAATTTCATAACAAATCATAAACATGGAATTTTATTCTAAAATTTTAATATGATAAACTAGATATAATTAAAAGTTAGAATATAAATTTTATAACTTTTTAATGTATTTAGGTAGCCAAAATAATTTTGTCATTCAGTTATTGTACAAAAATAAGTAATTTTCTACATCCTAGAATTAAATTTGAAAAATCATTAAAAATTAAAATTTAATCCAAAAAAGTTTATAAAAATCATAAAGATGTCTAGTTTATTTTGTTAAAATAGTTTTGATAAACTCAAAAAATATAATTTTATAAAATTTATGAATTGAGTCACTGTCATAATATTATCTCTATAAAAATTTTATTTTTTTTCTTGATTATCTCTCCATAAATAAAAATTTTTTAATTTCTTAATCATAAAAACTGAATCTCAACATTACAATCTGATTACAAGATTCAATCACTATATTCTATAAAAATTTAAAGAAATAAAAATTAATGATTACTAATAGCAAATCATTAATTTAAAAAAATTAATATAAAATAAGAAAAATAAAACTTACTATTTCTTTTTTATCTTTTCTCTATTTTTTGTCTTTTACTCTTACCTCTTTCTTTCTCTCAATATATCAAACTCTAAACACAAATAATTCCTTCTATTTATACTAATATAAAAATATCAATTTAGTCCTTAATATGATTTTTTCTATCTATTTAGCCATAAACTTATAATTTATTATTAACATATCTAATTATTTTCTATATAATACATATATCTCTAAAAATATAACTTATTATTCATATATAAATATAGAACATATAATAAAGATAAAGAGGGTGTTACACTTGACCTCCCATTTGTTTGCAGAATAAACTGACAATGAGATTGCTTATTTCATTGCAATTCTATTGAATTTTCAATGATAATTATTTTTTGAAAAATTGATACTATATATCACTAATTTTTGGTCATAAAGTTCAAAAGATTCATGCAAACTTTCATTACTTAAAAGAATTATCTAAGTTTAGATGATTCTTTTTTATTTTTCTATTATAGTTATTATCATACTCTTAATCATAATTATGTTAAGATTTAAACTGGTTGACAAAGGTTTATATTAATACTTTTAAAATTTTTAGAAAAAAAACATACTTTTAACTAAATTTTGTTAGTGTATGTGTTTTTTTTTCTTAGTTTTTAAAATGAAAATACTAATAATTACTATTGTACTTTGTTTGAGTAGGGAAGGATACTATGCGTGGAAAGACTAAAGAAATTGAAGAGCATACAAAGGTACAAGTGGGCTTGCTATCTGTCTCAGTGCTTATGATGATCATCAAACGTCAACAAGTATTACGGTAATGAGTGATTATAAAGAGAAACTTTTAGTAGTACAATCCTATTACATTAGTATTGCTGATGTAGTGAGACTATCTAATTAATGAAGTGAAAGAAATATATTTATTGGTGGTGGGTGAAAAAAGTTAATAAAGGACTTCATAAATTTTTCTCACCATATTAATTGAACAGTAGAGTTCTTTATTGAATTTTTTCATGTATCACTAATAAATATTCTTATTTTACTTTATTGATTGAATATTCTTACTACGTCAATAATGTTGACATGATATGATCATTCTATTTAAAATTTTCTCGATTATAAATTGATCAATTACTTAAGGCCCAAAAAATTTAAATAATATTATTTTAACTGCTCTTTATATTTATGACCAACTCTAAATTATTCTTACTAAAATAATTTATTTAGATAATTTTACTCCTATAAACACTTGTAAGAGAGAAAAAATTTAAAGTATTAGTTGCTCTCGTGTGACTACACTAGGGTACTAATTTTCACTTTGGTGTGGCCAAATTAGCACACTCATAGTGCCCATGTGGCCACACAAGAGCACTAATTTTGCTTTAGTATAGCCACAATAAGGGACAAATATATATTTTTTAATATTTTTTAAATTATTGTAAATACCTTTTTTTTCGTGAATTTATTTTATATTGAATTTGAAATTCTTAACTTACGAATTTGTTCAAATTGAATTAAGTATTTATTCTTTTTCTTATGAATTTGTTTAATTTATTTTTAAGTTTTATTATTTTATTTTTTATTTAAATATTATTAATGTTCAAATATCTAAGTTTAAATATTTTTGATACATTTTAAGAATATGGTTGAAAAATGTGCGAATTGATATTTATCATAAAATTTGTACCAGCAAAATTGTGTAAACAAATAATTATTACTAAATATAACATAAAACAAACAAATCAACTAAACAAAAATTTACAATAAAAAATATGAATTATTTTGTATTTTAAGAAATTGATAATTAAATTTTTGTGTATTTGTTTTTACAAATAAAAAATAATTTTCTTTACAATTAATTTTCTAATTCAATTAATTACTCAAATTAAAAATAAAAAATATTTTTTTCATAATTAAGTAATTTTTTTTTTACATTTTTTACATTGATTTTAAATAAATAAAGAAAAGAAAATGCTTGCATGTGGCACAAGAAGAACTGTGAGAAGGTGTTTTTTGTTGTTAAATGTCAAAGTGTAAAAAGTAATTATGAGGATAAAATTGTCCTAAGTGATTATTCTGGTAAAAATTATTTAGAATTGGTCATAAATGTAAAGAAGAGTAAAAATAAGATTGTCTTAAAATTTTTTTAATAATTTATATTATATTGTAGATTAAAGTAATTACTTCGAAACGAGTAAAATTACGCTATTAATTAAGTAATGTTCAATTTAAAATAATGATAATTAATTATGATGCTTTTGTGTAATAGGTTCCAAGTAAATAATTTAAAGCTAATTAAAAGGATTAAAAATATGGCTCACAAGGGTAATGACAAAATAGCCAAGTTAAGATAAAGTAATTTTCTTTTCTGATGACCTCAATCCTAATCAATATTTGAATTTCATGTACATCGTAATCCATGGATAAATATAGATTGAAATTTTATATCGAAAACGCATGCCATGTCTCTTTTAAGTATATTTGTATATGAGTTATTATGTATTAATTGAAAAATAATAATAAAATATAAAAAAAAATGTTAAAATAATTAAATTTATTTGATTTTGTTGACTATGCCCAGGCCAAAAATCAAATTGCTATTTATCGATTGCATTTTCTTCTAACAGAAATTGAACCAATAATTTTTGAAACAATCCAAACCAATCCAAATTTTCATTTGGTTTGATTCGATTTGGTTCAGAATTACTCACCTCCAATGTCATTATACTATCAAATCACTTCGTATTTTTATATACCTAACATTACTATTTTATCACATCAATTTTATAATTAAGAGTTATTTCCGCTAAATTACTGATTAATAATTACAACCGGTTGGCTTTAAGAATAATAATGTTTACATATACGCGTGCAGAATTTTACAATCAGAGAAGTGACGGGTGCTATGACAACTAGCTTCATTCATGTTGTCCAAAACGAACCTGGGTTGACATACGATCACTTGCCTAGTGCAATGCGCATTGCTATTCCATCTTTAATCAAAGATACGAACGTATCACAAGTATTTCTTTTTTCTTGCTCATTTATCAATCTTTCTTCCATTTTCATAATTTAATTATTAATTTCTTGTTTAGTCATTATCAAAATGTTACAAGTTTTTTATTATATTTTTGCAATTTCTTCAAGTAAAGTTTTTTATTACGTAATTATGTTTATATATATGCCGGCATTTTGCTCTGTCATTTGCAGACTCCTCAACTATCGTCGTCTCAAAAATTTGACATCCACTCGATTACTGTACGAATAAAGTGTTATAATAAAAGTATTCTAGATATATCTGTTCAAGAATGATTAAAAGAATCCATAGATTCTTGTGCGAATAAAATGTTATAATAAAGTATTGTAAACATGTTCAAGAATGAATCTTTCTTTACCAAGTATTCAAATTTTCGTCTTTTTTTTCCTTAGTGTGTTTTTAGTGTTACAATAAAAAAAAATTGATTTTCCCTTTTCATCCTTTCTATTCTCTCTTTCTCTCAACAATTTCTCTTCCGCCACCATATGATAGCAGGGTTTAATAAGCTAAATTTTAGATGGAGTCACTTCATTTGCGGTGATTAGAGAAGGATTTTGAGTAAAACATGATGCTGCGGTTCCCTTCAAATTTTTCCCTAGTTGGGTTAGGGTGGGGTGTTTCACACAGCCCATCTCCGATTTTGCTTCTTGCAGAAAGACAAATATGGGGAGATCACTGGAGTTCAAGCCCACATAAGAAAATATATTAGTGTACTGGAATTTTGGGTACCCGAGCTTTGTAGATGGATTATGTATGCCTGTTCACGTTGATTACATAGATAGAAGGGATATTACTAATTAAACCTTTCCATACTTGTTTTCGTTCGCCATATGTCAAATAATGATTTGTTTTTCTGAGAGAACAAATTTATTGGGATCTTTCGTTTCTTCTTGAATATAAGAACAGATCTGATTAGTTAATAACGAGTTCCTTGATTTGCTTAGGTATAGGTGAAAAGTAAAAATTAGATTAGAGTTTTTAGGTATACCAAAAAAGTGAAAATTAGATTAGGGTGTCTAGGTTTTACATTAGTAAAGGATTCTCTTTTTAGTATTTAGAAGCCTATTTGGACAAAATAATAGATCATTCTTTAAAAAAAAATTTCATACTTCTTCTTTTCTAGTAGTACTCTCTTTTTTCTCTTTATCTAGAATTCTCATAACACTTTCTTATTCTTTTTATGTAGTATTATAAATTTGATAATAAGAGTTCTATTAAAAAACTTGTTTTGAAGAGTTTGTAAAAGTCTATGATTTCTTTGTTATTCAATTGGAGGACATAATTAATCCTTAGTTCATCACTTTTTGATATCAACATTTTTTAAGGAGACCTTGTGATGAGGATTTATTCAATGACATTTGGGCTATATGTGGGCCACTTTAACAATTTGACTAATAGAAAATATTATGTATCAATAGGAATCGACTAATTTTCATTAGTGGTGTCAAACAAAGATGATCAACTTTGGCTCAGCACAACTCCGCTTAAGAATAGTAAAATTTGGTCTAGCTTGAGCTCGTGACGGGCTTAGGTTGAATTGGGAGTCTAAGGCTTACGTGGATCCTACAATTTTTATTAATAAAAATTTTTTTAATTTAATTTATTAAGGCTTACGTGAGCTTGTTGAACTTAATTTTTACCAATCAGCAGGGTTGACCCAGCCCGCTTGACACCTCTAGTTTTTAGTATTGGCAAGTTTTAGGTTAGATATTAAAAACTTAATTTTGATTTCTAATATGTTTCAAAAGTGCTCCTTTTTCTTTCTATTAGAATAATTTCAATACTATAAAGTTGTCTTCTCTTTGAAGGATTGAAATATCATATAACATACATGAAACACAATTGAGGTTTCACTCAAGCATTTCCACAAATATAAAAAATGCCAAGTATACATATATCACATATATGCATGAGATTCAATCATGGATGAGTTCTAATATACATAAAGCATGGTGATGAACTCATACCTTCAATTATATGAAAAATATATAATTTGCACTACTAAAAGCCTTTAGAGAAACTTGGCTAAATGGGAGAAGAAAATACAGGCTTTTGCTTTCTTAATTATGCAATATGGTAAAGTTTGCACACATATATACTTAAAATTATCCATGCTTTTCTAAAGTTTCTCTTTACTTTTTTTAATAAAGGTGCATAGGTGGTATAGACACAATGATAATTATCCAATGATCTTCATTTTATACATTTAAGTCCATACACTTAAATGTAAGATATTTAATTAATTTTTAGCCAAATGTAATTAAGCATATATTCATGAGCTCATGTGTAATTATTCTATAATTATATATTTTGTATTTAGGTCTTTAGATAATTTAAATTATCAATTTGACTATATAATGCAAACTTAAGAAAATTTTTTTAAATACTATAAAGAATTCATAAATATATATAACATTTATATATATCTATTTTAACCTAAATATTATCTCAAAGGTATTAGTCTTACTACCGATAATATTTCCTTTCTCAAATACTTCTTATTATTTTTGTTATTGGTATGACCATGTAAATTTATTACGGAATAGTTATGAACTTATTTTAAACTTTTTGAGTTTTGACTATTTAAAAATTCAATAATTATAGCTAACATCTAATAATGTGCTATAATCCCTAAATTATAATAAAGTCATACTTCATTAAACCTTATATTAATTGTATATACCATGTGAGTAAATTAATAGAGTAAAAGTTTATAATATGTCAAAATCCTATATTAATATTTATATAATCAATGTATGTTGAACTCACTACCATAAACTCTTTTGTCTGATAATTAATTACTCTAGTCAGAGATTTACTATTTCAGTCATTTATCAATGTTTATTTAGGAACTCGAATTTAAATCGAATAAGCAAAAACTTTGATTTTAAACATCAAACTAATGAATCTCATCTTAATCATCATTTATTTTCAAATATAAACAACACCATACTAAATCGACTATATTATACAAGATGTATTTACTCTCGTACTTATACACCATATGAATCATGTGCATCTACACTAAATTCGACTGTGATATTTTAGGCCAAAGAATAACATTTTATACTAGTATAATTATACAATAAATCATTAACTACATGTAATACTATGAGATTTATTATTATATGGTCATATTTAAAAAAATAATTTTCTAACTATTTAGTCCATATTAATGTCCTAATAATGTGATTATCATATTACCGGCATTAATATCATTTTATGATATTTATCAAAGATATTTAGTATGCTTACTATATAGTATCATAATTTATTTGATATAATCTCTTTAAGGAACAACTTTAATAATTTTATTTAACAATTAAATGAATAATTAAAATAATACACAAATATAATTTATTTATATGCAAGACTAAATAAAAAATAGCCTATATTTATGAATAAAAAAAATTTATTAATAAATATTGTATATACAAGATTAAATATTTCTGAAACCAATAATACAAATAGTTTTTATGGCATATCCTAACACTTTTACCTTCTATAATTTCGTTCTTTTTTTTTGGAAAAAATCAAAGGTTTTCTCTTTTGCTTCCTTAATTGTTCATGCTTATATCACAAATTTTTTTAGATTGGCCCTCTGATTATGAACATCGTGCTTGATGCACGACTTCTCCTTTTCTCTCTAATTCTTTTTTATGATGTATTTTGCCCTTATCTATTTATTTTTATAAATAATTATTTACTAGCATCTTTGTCTATTTTTACAAAATCCAATATTTATTTATTATATGCTTGTGATCTTGGTGAAAAGCATAATACCTTTTCTCATTTTTCCTTTTATTTTGTATTTTTAATGGGTATTTAGAGGTGTAAGTATATATATATATATTTGATTAGTGCTATGAGTTACTCTAAGTTTGTTATTATGTTTCCTAAAGAGGATTTATGAGGGAGGAGAAAATTTTCTAATGGGTGACTTTTTGACTAATCAAGATTGTCTAGTGTTCGGAGAGTATTCTTATTATTAAGTCGATACTCTTTCCTTTTCTTTCTTTCCTCATCTTTTTTCCATTGTTCCTTTCTTTCTTTTATCAAATATCTTATCATACTTCTTCACCATTCCTCTTCCTCTCTTTCTCTTGTATGCTTCCTTGTAACTATGGATGCCTTGTTCCTTGAATGTCCATAAGAATTTCCTAATTTTGAGTTATTTTATTAATCCTTCGAGTGCAACATAATATCTAAATGCTCTTATTTCCATCATCTTTGTGTGATATTGTTTAAGAAAATTTTTTTAACTTCAATGTTCTTTCTGCTTTGTTGTCATTAGGCTATTAATATTTTTTATCAGCATGCAAGTGCATATGAATCTCCACACAGCTATGAGAATGTCTATATCAAGCTCGAGCTTATTCTTCCAATGTTAAAGAAAAGGGCCTATACAACTCTTTCTCTATATGTCCTTTCACCAACATCATCTATTGATACCATTCAAGTTGTAAAGTTAGATCAATTTTACAAAAGTATGGGGTTATTTGAGTGGACTGAAATCCCTTCAGAAGTTTTAATTCTAAAATTTCATTAGACAAAGAAGATTTGATTTCATAATTAGTTTTGTTCTCAAAATTATTCTATTCTTGCCCCTACCTTAATTCTTGTATCTCCTCTTTAAATTGTTAAAGTTATTTGACGTGATGATCCAAGATGAGTCCTCGAGATTTATTTTTCCTAATTAACCAATATTAGTCTTGTATCTCCTTATTTTTGTCTCAGCCTTTGCTCCTCATTATCTCGCTTTTGTTTTTCTAACAAAATGTTCCTTGCTCCATCTAAGGACAAATTATTCCCTTATGGTTCTTTCCATCCATTGTACACTCATGAGAATTATTTCAAAGCTTTTCATTTAGTTATCTTTCGTTAAGAATTCGTTGGTGGGTAGTTAGGTTTAAATATCTCCTTGGCCTTTCATTACTAAATTTTGGAAGGAGTTAGCAACCTTCCAAAATTTTCTTTTATAAGAGGTCAAGCTTCATCTGCAAACTTTTTTCTCTCTTTTTTATCTTTGCTTTTAAATTGATTTTCTATATAGTACTTTTGCTTCGCGGTAATTTTTTTGGCATTTCATCTAATTTTTTTGAATATGTCAAAAACATTTTTAATCTAATCTTGTTTTGGAATCCCCCCAATGTTATTTGAACATTTGAATTCCTATTTTTTGAAGCTATTACTTTGTTTTTCTTCAATTACATATCCAGTATGTATCTCCATGGTTGCCATATTCATGTAATTAAGGGTTTTTGTCAATGTATTCTTACAAGCGATGCCAAATTTTAATACTTGTTTTATTTCCGTCATATGTCAACTAATTTTTTTTTTATTGAGAGACTAATTCTATTGAGATCTTTCTTCTTCTCCTCAAATTTAGGGCTTGGTTTGATTTATTAATGATGAGCTCGTTGATCCACTTAAATATACTGAAAAAATAAAAATTGGATCATGAGTACTATAATTATAGTGAAAATCCTTTGATAGCTAAGTCATTAAAGGATTCTCTTTTTAGTATTTTGGAGTTTATTTGTTAGAGTAATGATTTATTCTTTCAAGAAATTTTTCATACCTTTTCTTTGGTTTACCTTTCTTTTATATATTACTTAAAGAAACAAAAAGTCTATTGAAAACTTATATTTGTTTCTCTTTACTTTTGTTTACAGACTCATTAGGATATATACAAGAAGAATAGTTGATATATGGTAACTAATTAACACATGATTTGCAGTATGAGAATTTCTAGATTAAGGTCATTAGCCGTTGAAGTAATCTTTGCATGAATTCACTGAATTAGTTTGTTTATCTATTATTAACGTGATGCTGGGAATCATCTTGCCATATTTTTTTCCAAGTTAGATATATCTCTTTCTAATGATGGCAGATCTTCATTTGTTTCTATTTTGAAAGATGATGGCAGATCTTAACCTTGGTTATGTTGCTTTTTCTTATTAGTCCACCTCAAGTTAGGATGTGTTATGCAATCAACTCTCAATTTTTCTCGAAAAATAATGAATAACTATTTAGTGAGAGGTTTTGTTAGCACATCAACAATCTAGAGAGAGGAGGGAATTTGCTTTGTTTGTAGCAATCCTTGAGCAACTTTTTTATGAACAAAATGAACATCAACCTTTATATGTTTAGTTCTTACATGGAAGACTAAATTCTTACTCATTTGCAATGTGCTCATGTTATCATAATTAAGAAGAGGCATTTTTTATGGTAGAAGACTAATGTCATGTAGTAAAAACATGATCTGAGTTAGTTTAGTAGTTGTAGATGCCATTAATCTATATTCTACTTTAGCACTTGATCTAGAGACTGTGCTTTATTTTTCTGAGTTTCAAAAGATAAGGTTTCTGCCAAGATAGACACAGTATCCTGTTGTACTTCTTTGAGTATATGAACATCTTACCCAATTAGAATCAAAAAAGGTATAAAAATGTAACACTCTCATTGTCTTTATTATATGTTATATATTTATAGATGAATAATAAGTTATATTTTGGAGATATATGTATTATATAGAAAATAATTGGATATTTTAGTAATAAATTATAAGTTTATGATCAAATAGATCAAAATAGTTATATTAAGGACTAAATTGATATTTTTACATTAATATAAATAGAAGGGCTTATTTGTGGTTAGACTTTGACCTATTGAGAAAAAGAAAAAGGCAAGAGTAAAAGACAAAAAATAGAAAAGAGATAAAAGAGAAATAGTAAGTTTTATTTTTTTTTGTTTTATATTGATTTTTTTAGATTAATGATTTGCTATAAGTAATAAATAATTTTTATTTCTCTAAATTTTTATAGAATATAATGATTGAATCTTGTAATCAAATTGTGATATTGGGGTTAAGTTTTTATGATTAAGAAATTAGAAAATTTTTATTTGTTGAGAGATAATTAAGAAAAAAATAAAATTTTTATAGAGATAATATAATGATAGTGGCTCAATTCATGAATTTTATAAAATTATTGTTTTAAATTTGCCAAAACTGTTTTAATTAAATAAAATAGACATCTTTATGATTATTATGAATTTTATTTGATTAAAAATTATTACGTTTTTAATTTTTAATGATTTTCGAATTTGGCTCAAAGATGCAGAAAATTATGCATTTTTGTATAATAATTAACTAAAAAAATTATTTTAGCTAACCAAAATATGTTGAAAAATTATAAAATTTTATATTCTAACTTTCAATTATGTCTGATTTATTATATTAAAATTTCAAGGTAAAACTCTATATTTGTGATTTGTTATGAAATTTTGAATGAAAATAGTTCATTGCAAATTTCTATTTGGTAGAATTTAATATTTTAAAAATAAAATTTATTTTGAATAGTTAAAGTACAATTTTAGACTTAAAAATTTTAATAACTTATGGCTTATATGTCTTTATTATCTTTACAAAATTTTATGATATTTAAAAATCTATTATACTTTCTAAAATTCAATGATTAGAAATTACTTAACATGTGGCATAATACTGTCAGGATAGGTGATTAAGTTTTATGAGGAATTTAAAGTCTAATGAAATCATACATGCTTTATGGAAGTGTACAGAGGTCTTATGAATACTAATTTTTTCTATTATAGGTTAAAACATTTAAATTAGTCTTGATTGTGATCGTCAAGAAATAAGTATACTCGACTTTTAAAAGAGAATCACAATAAATGTATATATATGTTTGAATATCTTTTTAAGAATATTTTTTAATTATAAATTCTTATGAAAGTATTTTTTTGACATTGTTAAATGTCTATGTGGTTATTTATAATATATATATTATTTTAATTATAATTGTTGATAATTGTGTTATTGTGATTTCTTTTATGTCACGTGCATTAACATTTAAGTAGGAATATATGGATTATGTTTAAAGTAATGAGAAAGTGATTTTATAAGAAAAGTGCTCATGAAATTTAAGTTTTGTTTATTAGAATATCAAATTTCATTACTTTCTTAATAGTCAATTATAAGTTATAAGGAGTATTTATTGTTTAATGTGGTCATTCTTTCGGGTTTAGTATTATTGTTATTGTTCATTATTTCATATGATATGGGATAGACTTTTAGGATATCTTTGAGTATAATGGTCTTCACATTTGTGTGAAGAAATATTTGTGCCTGTGGGAGGACTTACCGATGATCAGGGTGAGGGTGTAGCTCTTACCTTCGGACATAAGTATTTATTGTTTTTATTAAAAAATTATATGCCTTACTTACGCTTACTCTACATATGGTATGTCATCGATGGGTGACATTGACTCATTCAATGATAAGTGATATATGAAATCCTACAAAAAAGTAATTTGAGGAAGATATTGTTAAAAAATTTGAAAGAAACTTATATAGTATTTAAATATTATGAAATTTTGAAATGAATATGATTTCATCTCATACTATATCATGTGCATGCATTGCATAAAGGTGTATTGAATATGGGTATGTATGTATTTTATATATATGAAAAACTAGCATACTTATTGAGTTTAAAACTCATTATACTTTATTGCGATTCTAGATTATTGAAGGATTTGCACTTAGAGGATGAATTTGACTGAATTTTTGCTGTCACTTGGTTCCTTAGATATTAAAACTCTTAGAAATTTTCTTTTGTTTGTTATTTTAATTTTAGAATTTGTTTTGAAAACTTGTGATTATTTATAATTAGAAATATTTTACTAATTAGTTTGTCACGAGGTTTTTTTTTTAAATTATAAAAAAATTTCACAATCATATAAGTTTTTGTGAATATTTTAGTATTATTTGATTTTTTAGAATTAGGGGCCTTACAAAAAAGTTAGAGAACGTTGTGATAAAAAACAAAGATTGTAGTTTAAGGTTGCTTTCTAGTATCTAAGGATACATTTTATAGCCCAAAAATCAGCCTTGGTTTAGAGCTTGAAATTTTTGACAAACCCGATTGACAGCATATGTTATATATCTGGTCGTGTGAAAGTGAGATATTGTAGGCTGCCTACAATAGCTCTATATTCAGTTTGGTTGATGAGGTAATTATCACCAGAAGTAAATGCAACTTTGGTAGACATTGGAGTTTTGATGGATGAACCATCGCCCATGTTAGCCTTGTATAATAAATCCTGTGTATATTTTGCTTGTGATAATAATAATCCTTTATTAAATTGTCTAACTTCAATACCAAGAGAGTATTTCAATATTCCAAGATTTTTTGATGCAAAATTTGAGCTAAGTGTCTTGGTAATATCATGGATGGCAGCATCGTTATTTTCTGTGACAATAACATCATCAACATCTATGAGTATGAGAATAGTAATATTATTGTAATGATAAGTAAACAAGGTATTGTCAGCCTTATTGCTAAGAAAGCCAAGACTGATTAATGCTATAGAGAGACACTCAAACCAAGTTCTTGGCGCTTGTTTTAGGCCATAAATTGACTTGTGCAAGCAAACAAATGATGGCTGATCGTGATCTTCAAAACCAGAGGGTTGCTCCATGTGAACGACTTGATTAAGATGTCCATGAAAAAAAGGATTTCGCATGTCTAGTTGTTTCAATTTCCAATTTAAGCTTATAGTTACAGCAACAACAAGTTTAATAGCAGTGGCTTTTATTACCGGACAGAATGTTTTGTCAAAGTTAATGCCTAGAATTTGTATGAAGCCCTTTGCGAACAAACTGTGCTTTATAGTGATCGATTGTGCCATCTTCTTTGTATTTGATTCGATACACCCATTTGGATTCAACAATATTGGTGCTCTTTGGTCTGGGTACTAATATCCAAGTTTTGTTTTGAAGAAGGGCTTCAATTTCTTCATTCATGGCTGCTACCCAAAAGAAATTTTTAAAAGCCATTTTGTTGGTTTTTGGTTTTGTCTGAGGCACGTGGGTGGTTAGTAAGGCTAGGTTCGAATTATTTTTTAGTTTGCGTCTAGTGATCATGGGGTGAATATTAATATTTTATGAGGTTATTGGTTTAGACAATGAAGGTAATTCACATGGGTTTGTTTGTGGTACTGTGAAATCAACAATTAAATTGTTTGAAATGTTAGGAAAAAAATTGGTGTGTATGTGGTTGTCTTTTGGAATGACTATTGCTATTAGTTTCAATTTCGATTTCTGCGGGTGAATTTTGGCTTTTGGTTCGAGTTTGGCCTTCAGTTTCAGGTACAATCTCTGCAGGTGAATTTTCGTTTTCGATTCGGGAATAAATGGGTACAAGGGGTGAATAAATGGGTGGATTTCTTTGAGCGGCTGTAGGTGAATTTTGACTTTTGGTTTGGGTGCCAGGGCTTTGTGTAATGGGTGAGTAAATGGATGAATGATTTGGTGTTGCAACATTATTATTTTGCCACGCATCATCAAGAGCTTTTGTGGGTGGATTATCTCGAATTTGGCTACAGTTAGCATCTTCCGACGTTGAATGTGGGGTTATTGATATCCATTCGTCTTGTGAAGGAAAGGTGGTTAGCTTACGTGGTTCCTGCTAAAAAAAGGAGTTTAATTTTTTAGCAAATGAAAAATTATTTTCATCAAATATTATATGCTTAGATGTATAGAAACGATTTCTTTGTGGATTCAAACATCGATATCCCTTGTGTAAAGGATTATAACCAAAAAAAATGCACGGATAGGTTTTTCTATCAAATTTATTTTTACTATAATCCCTTAAAGAAAACATCTACACCCTAAAGTTCTTAAACTATTATAAATTGGCATGCTTTTGTAAAACTTTTGATATGAGCTTTTTTCCTTTAAGAGTGGATAACAGTAATCTGTTAAAAATATATGTAGCAGTTAAGAATAAGTCGACCCAAAGATGCAAAGGTAAGGAAGCATGAAACATCTTAGTGAGTGTAATCTCTGTTATACGTCTATGCTTTCATTCGGCAACACCATTCTACTCAGGTATGTAACAACATCATTCTACTCAGGTGTGTAAGGACAAGAAATTTGTCTTAATTTCCACATTGCTCAAGATGCTTAATGAAGGCCGTTGAATTAAATTCTCCTCCTCCATCGCTTTGAAAAATTTTTATCTTCCTCTCTAATCGATTTTCTACCTATTTTTGAAGTGTCAAAAAACATTCAAAAAAATTAGATTTATTCTTTAAAGGAAATAACCATGATAATCGAGAAAAATTATCAATGAATAAAGCAGAAAATTGAAAATTTTGTGTAGAAGTTACAGAAGCGGGACCCCACAAATCACAATGGATTTTTTCTAAAGGAAATTATGATATTTTATTGGTTAATTTGAAAATTTGTTTACAACTTTTTCCCAATTGACAAGAAGAACATATGGTAGGTTGTTTTGTCCAACTGGGAAAGCTGATAATTTTGTTATTTTTTTAATGTTTTCGGAATCTTTGAATTTGCATGACCAAATCTCTTATGCCATAAGTTGTATTCTTCAGAGCTCCCTTTTATTGCACTCAAAGCCGCATTGTAAGACTCCTCCATCTTGTAGAGTTTTCCTTGTCCACATCCTCTCACTAAAATTTGATTTTTCTGGTTTTTAACAACAAAACCATCGGTATTAAAAATAGAGAAGCATTTGTTATCATCAATAAGTTGACTAACGGATAAAGATTCTCAATTTAGGAACAACTAAAACATTATTAAGCTTTATTTTTTCCATTAGTTGTTTTTATAGAGGTATCACCTATGTGACAGATTTGTAATCCTTGTCCATTACCAACAAAGATTTTATCAAATCTTCTGTAAGGTATGATATGCTCAAGGTAACCTGGATTATTGGTCGTGTGATAGGTAGCCCTAGAATCAGCATAAAACGGTTGGTCTATAATTTCTTCCAGGTTTATGGCAGCAAGAGCTTGATGTTCTTCTTCAGGATATGAGTATTCATACCTATTCCAACACACAGCAGCACTATGATTTTGTTTTCCATATATTTAGCAACTCATATTTATTTTGTTGTTTCCTTTAGATTCAAAAACAATTGTCTTTTGAGTGGATTGAGTATTTTTGTTGCTGCTGTAATTCGTTGAATTTGATGCATTGAACTTGTTTCATCCTCTAACGTTTGGATGCAGTCCTTTACGTCGTCAGCCATTTCTTCCACCTTCTTGATTTCTTCCTCATCCACTTTGACCAAAGACTGCTTGATTATGGTTTGTAATAGATCTCTTCTCTTCATCCTTTTGAACAATTACCATTTGTTTATGATTTTGAAGAACATTAATAAATTGCTTTAGACTTGGATATGGTGGCTTTGTCATCATAGCAATTTTAAAATCTGCATATCTTGGTCCTAAGGCACAAGCAATTTGGAAGATTTGTCTTCGTCAGCAATACGTTTTCCAATGGCAGCTAACTCTTTTGTCACAGGTAGCATATTTTCTTTGATGGTAAGCCAGATTTCATAGGCCGTTTGAACCTCGACTATGATACTTAGAACTTCTTCGTTCATTATGCTCTTGAGCCAAGTGGTAAGAAGTCCATCATTGTTTGCCAATGTGATAAACTCTGGATTAATAATCTCTTTCCTATCTTCCCTAATGATCTTACTTGGAGCTAAAACATTAATAAGATAATGTTCTATTCCAAGGCTTCAAATGAGAGGAAGAATTTGAGTACTCCATAAAAGATAATTTTTAGTTGAAAGTTTAATTAAGACTAAACTTGCACACTGATGGAAAGATTGAAGGGACAAGACATTTTCTCTTTGAACATTTGTTGCCGTCAGCTCTGATACCATCAAGAAAAAAAAATTGAAAACTTATATTTGTTTCTCTTTACTTTTACAGACATACTAGAATATATACAAAAATAATAATAATA
This sequence comes from Swietenia macrophylla, assembly GCA_032401905.1. Taxonomy (NCBI): domain Eukaryota; kingdom Viridiplantae; phylum Streptophyta; class Magnoliopsida; order Sapindales; family Meliaceae; genus Swietenia; species Swietenia macrophylla. Next base: position 2,625,767 of record CP135564.1, read on the forward strand.
ATTGATAGATGGTAACTAATTAACACATGTTTTGCAGTAGGAGTATTTCTAGATTAAGATCACTAGCCATTGCAGTAATCTTTGCTTGAATTCACTTGATTAGTTTGTATATCTGCCATTAACGTGATGCTGGGAATCATCTTGCCATATTTGTTTCGAAGTCAAACATATTTGCTTCTGATGATGGCAGATCTTGATTTGTTTTTGATTCGGAAGATGATAGAGGATCTTGACCTTGGTGATGTTGCTTTTTCTTACCATTACTGACTTATTTGTATCTTTATTCATATTTTAGCAGGACTCTCTTTCTTTGCATTTTCTAGAATTATCATAATACTAGCTACTTTTCTTATCATTTTTAGGTATTAGAAATCTAACATATACGAAAACTTGTATTGAAGAGTCCGTCAAAGTTTGAAACTTCTTTATTATTCCAATCAGAGAATGTAATTCATCCTTAGTTCATACTTTATTTAGTAACACTGCCTTAATTCTACTTTTTTATTATATTGCGAGCGCACACACAAATACACACATATATACAAAGTTAAAGAAAGAAAAATAATTAATTATGTATCAGTTGACATAATTATTATAACAAGGATGGTGCCAAAAAATTTAAATAAATTCTTACAAATATGCCTTTTTTTCTTTGAATTTAGTATTGCAACTAATCTTTTACTGTTCATTCTTTTTTTGGTCTTCAATGCATCATTTTTATTTACCTGTATTTCAAAATTTTTAAAACTAATAATTATGTCATTATTGTGTAAATGTGTTGATCTTAATCTTATCAAAATATATTGAAAAATTATAAAATTTTATATTCTGACTTTTAAATATGTATAGTTTATCATATTAAAATTTTAGATAAAATTCTATATTTATGATTTGTTATAAAATTTTGAATGAAAATAACTCACTGTCGATTTCTATTTGGCAGAATTTAATGTTTTAAAAATAGAATTTATTTTAAATAGTTAAAGGCCGAATTTATAGTCAAAAATTTTAATAACTCATGGTTTATATATTTTTATTATCTCTGCAAAATTTATAATTTTTGGAATTATATTGTATCTTCTAAAAATCAATGATTGAAGATTATTTAAAATATGGTATGATATTGTCAAAATAAGTTATTAAATTTAGACTATAAAAAACTTAATTTTATAAGGAATTTGAAGTCTAATGAAAATATATGTACTTTTTGAAACTGTATAAGAATCTTATGGATGTTAAATTTTTCTATTATAGGTCCAAGTATTTAAATTAGTCTTGATTGTAATCATCAAGAGGTAAGTATACTCGACTTTTAAAAGAGAATCACAATAAACATATGTATATGTTTGAATGTATTTTCAAGAAACTTTTTCAGTTATAAATCACTATGAAAGTATATTTTTGACATTGTTATATTTTATGTGATAGTTTATAATATATGTATTATTGTAATTGTAATTGTTGATAATTGTATTATTGTGATTATTTTTATATTACGTGCATTTGGCAATTAAACATGAACATATGCATTGTATTTAAAGTAATGAGAAAGTAATTTTTTTAAAAAAGATACTCATCAAAGTTAAGTTTTGTGTGTTAAGATATCGAATTTTATTACTTTCTTAGTAGGCAATTATAAGTTATATGGAGTTTTTATTGTTTAATTTGACTATTCCTTTGAGTTTGGTATTATTGTTATTGTTCATTGTTTCGTATGATACAGGAGAGACCTTTGAGGTACCTTTGTGTATAGTGATCTTCACATTTGTGTGAAGAAGTATTTTATGCATGTGTGAGGACTCACTGATGATCAGGGTGAATATGTGACTCTTACCTTTAGGCATGAGTGTTTATTGTTTTTATTAAAACTTATATGCCTCACTTGCGCTTACCCTATATACAGTATGTCATCGACGGATGATATTGATTCATTCAGTGATAAGTGATATATAAAGTTCTACTAAAAAGTAATTGAAAGGATATATTTTTAAAGAATTTAAAAGAAAACTTATATGGTATTTAAATGTTACAAAATTTTTAAAACGAACATGATTTCATCTCATGTCATATCATGTGCATACATTTCATATAGGTGTGTTGTATATAAGTATATATGTATTTTATATATATGAAAAATTAGTATACTTACTGAATTTAAAACTCACTATAGTTTATTGTGATTCTAGATGATTGAAGGATTTGCACTTAGAGGATGAATTTGGCTGCGCTTCTACTGTCACTTGGTTCTCTAGGTGTTAAGACTTTTAGAAATTTTCTTCCGTCTATTATTTTAATTTTAGAATTTGTTTTAAAGATTTGTGGTTAATCATAATTTGAGATATTTAAGTAATTGATTTGTTTACGAGTTTTCTATAAATTATAAGAAAATTTTTCATAATCATATAGATTTTGTGAATATTTTAGCATTGTTTTATCTTTTAGAATTGAGAGCGTTACATATATTTATCAAATTTTTACTAAATATCTAAAACAATGCTGAGTTTATTTATCCATTCAAAAAAATTTAAAAAATAAAAAAATTAGATAGGCATTAATGAATAGACAAAAATTACATTCGTAGTTCTCGGTCATATATTTTATCTTGTTTGTTTGACCTCCCTTCGCCATTTCCTTTCAAATTTGTTGTTAGAACTCGAGAAATTAGTAAAATGGTGTTATTGTTAACTTCTTTTCTCTCTACATGTACATGACCAAGGGTACAATATTTTATATTGCCCTTTATATTTTGACAATAGTGAATTTAATTTGAGATTTATCAAAACATTCGTCAGACCATTAGATACACATATTTCCTTGAATTTAACCACAATAAAAGTAAATTAGTCATTTTATGTTCTTTTTGATGAATATTCTTAAGAAGACTCCTTTCATTTTTAACTATCATCATCTTTTTATCCCAAATATTAAGGGAAAAGAAAAATGAAACAAGCATACAAATTTGATCTCTCTTTCTCTCTCTTTCTTCCTTCCTTAGATTGTGGGGCCGAACAAAAATGGGCACAACGTGGGCATTGTTTTGCTCCATGAGGGGCATGCATGGCGATTGCGTGGCCAACGCTTGGCCATGCACGGGACTGTGCGAAGGCTTCAGATGCCTAGCTTTAGCCCTCTCCTATTCACGTCATATTTTTATTGCCAACTATTCTAATCGCTCAAAGTTTTGTGCATTATACGAAGCAAGCAAACAATATATATGATTGCGACATGTTATTTATTGTATTTAGAATGCATGTATTCTTTTTACTACATCGGCATTGTTTTGCTGCATGAGGGCCATACATGGCGATTGCGTGGCCAACGCTTGGCCATGCGAGGACTATGCATAGACCTTGCATGGTGATGCGTGCGCGCAACACATGGTGGCCATGCACAGGACCGTGCGTTGGCTTCAGGTACCCAGCTTTGGCCCTCTCCCATTCACCTCATATTTTTATTACCAACTATTCTAATCACTCTTAAGTTTCGTGTATTATAGGAAGCAAGAAAATAATGTATATGACTGTGACACGTTATTTATTGTATCTAGAATTCATATAATTTTTTTTACTAAAAATATTCTAATAATAATATATGAAGATAATATTATTTGTATTGTTCAAATTAAAGGAGAGGTATTAATGAAGATCAAATCAAACATATATTAAATAGATTATTCTATACTTATGATCTCCAATATAGCCAACAACTTGCTATCTAACAAAAATACTTTTTTAATAATTTTGCTAATCTATTAACTAAATTTTTACTTACCTCAATTTTTTAAAAGTTTGTACCTGATAGTAGTATGCGTAGACTCTACTAATTGATAAATTAATATTTGTTGTTTTGAGGGAGATAATTTGATTACGAAAAGCATATTCTATATATATACATATATATATATATATAATTATATAAATTTTTGGATGAGCACTTTCTTTTTCTCTTTGTCAAGATTTTATCCCACTATGTATTACTAACAAAATTTTAATGAGACAATAAGAACGTTCAACAAAATTAAAAGTTAATGTAATTCTAGAAGATTGTTATAATGCAATCGATAAATTACACAACATATCTTTCCTCTCTCAATTTTTTTTTATTTATAAAATACCAATACAATCCTTGGTAAAATATCTATTATAGCATTATAACATATTTGTTACATTTATTATCTTTCCTTGTAAATATAATTACTTGAAAAAAGAATTAAAAAAATATGTTTAAAAAAATTTATAATTTTTTTTGAGAAAGTTGTTTCTCACCTTTATTTTTCTTCTTTTATGTATTTAAGTTAATGATCTATTTACAACAAAATTAATTTGATGATAACTTTAGTACCATTTTATAAAAACTTGAGCTATAAAAATAAAATTTGAAGATTTTATGATTACTCGAGAGAATGAAGCATTATCTTGATAATGCGTTGTGACAATCACTACATCAAAACAGTAGATCATATGGATAAGTCTGTGAATGGTTGCGTATACTTTGATATTATTCGTGCGACTGCCATATCTGATCTTACTTCGTAGGTGTCAATTCTAAGCAAATAAATAGAATCTCTCACTTTATTTGTTGATAAAAGGATACAGTGATTCGTGTATGGATTCTGAACAATATAATAACAATAATAATGACAATAATGTGTACGGTAAAATTGCACATGCATTTTAGATTACTGAAAATAATTTTGATTTACTTATTTTAATTATCATGAAATAATTTTAAGATATTCGTTAGGCTGCCATAGCCTTTTTTTCTTATTTTAGAAAACAGAATTTAATATGTATTTTTTTTTCTATTTTTAATGTATTAGAGTAATGTGTATCCTAAGTATAAAGTATACAATCTAAACGGTTGTTTTTTTGTTTTAAATATTATAAAAAAATTAAAATTTATTTTATTTATTTAAAAAAGTTTATATAAAAAAATCTGTATATTTACACGTTAAAAATAAAAAAGGAATAAAGAAAGAAAGAAAGCAGCGAAGCCTATTTGTCCCTTGCCCCTCAATTAAAAGAGGGCATCCGATTCTTAGCACACAGTGATGTTGCAAGAAAAAGGAACAAAACCAAGAAAGAAAGAAAGAAAGAAAGCAGGGAAGCAGTATTCACTGAGTGATACTAATCAATATGCATATGTGTATATACGTATACATATAACTTATTAAATAATAAAAACATTAAAAAAATTATGATTTTATACAGAGTACAATTACAAAGAAAATAAACTATCATTATGATTTTATACAGAGTACAAGTACAAAGAAAATAAACTATCTAAATTATACTATTAATTTATACAGAATTTTGTATTCCTAATATTACTAATTATCTCTTATAAGTAAAATTTCTGTCTTTAAATTTTTTTAACCCAATTTATTTATTTCTCTTACGCACTTTGGAGTAGATTTTGCACGTGAATCTTTTATAAAAAACTATTTAATTTCTTCAATTAAATATGAGTGTGTTTTGACTATAAATTATATAATTTTAATTTTTTCAATTAAGTAAAAACGTTGTAAAGTTTAAGAATATACATATAACTGAGTTGTGTGTTCGAAGTGATAATATTTAACCAATTGTTAAATTTGAATTATTACATCTCTATTATAATTGACTCGTGCATCAGATTATATGTTCAAAAACGGATAATATTTATGCAATTATTGGACACCGGCCATTGCATTTCACTCAGAACTGACCTGCCACCGGATGCAAGCGCGATTCTTATAGTATAAGACTGATAAAAGAAAAAGAATCCTCTGCCCAATTATTGCTCGCTGCTACGGGATCTACGACCCACAATCTAAATTCTATGATTCCCCGACCAACTTTTTTTTTTCCTGGAAATATGGGCACGGATTGACCGATAGTTGAGAATCGAATTAATTTACCAGCTTTAATCGTTTGAAATATGAGCAGAATCAGATTCAAAGAAACCTTTTATCCTATGAAAAGGTGAAAGCAAAGGAATCTGCTTTGCTGCTGGCACTTTTCTTAGTGATCAAATACAGCTATAAATATAAATCACTGAGGACAAACCAAATTACCAATTGTATACATATTCTCTAAATTAAAAATAAAGTAAATGGCGAGTACAGAATGGTGCAGCGGATGTAATCGGCCAATACAAGTGGCGCCACAGCTACTGTCTGTGCGATGCGCTGTGTGCCAGACAGTCACTAGGGTTCAACCATATGACAATACCGTTGTCCGTGGACGGCAAAGCCCAGCCTGGCTCTATAGCATTAACAGCGGGGTTGGTTCAGGTTATGCGTACCCTGGAACATATGGGAACGCGAATGAAAATGGCTACGGTTATTATCCGGATGGACCACGACCACGACCACGACCGCAACTGCAGCCTCAGTTGCAGCGGCCACCCACATTGCCTCGTCCATCAGCTTTTGGAAGGAAAAGAGCTCTGCTATGTGGATTGAGTTATTATGGAACTACGTACACTCTTTCTGGGAGTGTAAACGATGTTAAGCGCATGAGGTTTCTTCTGATTGAAAATTTAGGTTTTCCAAGTGACTGCGTACTCGTTCTCTCTGGTAAAACTACGTATATTTCATGCATGCTTTTGTATTTTTGCTAGCTCTCTCATGGTTAATTAATTAAAATCAATTGGAGTATTGATTAATACTATTGCCCTACAGAAGAAGAGTCCAATCCACGAAGGATTCCCACCAAACAAAACATGCGAGCGGCACTGCGATGGCTAGTTCAAGATTGCCAAGCAGGAGACACGTTAGTATTTCATTATTCAGGGCATGGCTCGCAGCAAAAAGACTTTAACCGCGATGAGCTTGATGGCATTGACGAAGCAATTTGTCCAGTTGATTATGAAACGGAGGGGCCTATAATTGATGATGAACTCAATGCTACTATTGTGAGGCCACTGCCACAGGGTGCTAAGCTTCATGCTATCGTCGACACCTCTTACAGTGGAACTGTACTTGACCTCCCATTTGTTTGCAAGATGAACCGGTAATTAGATCGCTTATTTCATTACAACTTTATTGAATTTTCAGTGCAAATTATTTTCTGAAAAATTGATATTACACTTCTCTAATTTTTGGTCATAAAGTTCAAAAGATTCATGCAAACTTTCATTATTTTTAATATGTAAGTTTAAATGATTTTTTTTGCATTTTTCTATCATAGTTACTATCATACTCTGAATCATAATTACTTTTAAGATTTAATGGGGCCGATGAAGGTTTACATGCATATTTTTAAAATTTTAGAAAAAATATATATTTAACTAAAATTTATTAGTGTATATGTTAAATTTTTTCTTATTTTTTTAAATGATAAGAATAATAATTACTGTTGTACTTTGTTTGATCAGGGAAGGGTACTATGCGTGGGAAGACCAGAGAAATCGAAGAACTTACAAAGGCACAAGTGGTGGGCTTGCTATCTGCCTTAGTGGTTGTGATGATCATCAAATGTCAGCAAGTACTATGGTAAGCAGTCATTATAAATTGATCAATTACTTAAGGCCGACAGAATTTAGGAAAATTTTCTAAAATAATATTGTTTTAATTGCTTTTTTTATTTATGACTAACTTTAAATGATTCTTATCAAAATAATCAGTTTAAACAAGTATACTACCGTAACCACTTGTAAGAGAGAAAAAAAAATTAAAGTGTTAGTTGCTCTCATGTGGCCACACTAGGGCACAAATATAATTTTTTTTTTAAATTATTGTAAAGACAATTTTTTATGAATTTATTTTATGTTGAATTTGAAATTTTTAAATTTTGAATTTGTTTAAATTGAATTAAGAATTTATTTTTTTCTTATGAATTTGTTTAATTTATTTTTAGTTTGTATTATTTTATTTTTTTCTATTTAAATATTATTGATATTTAAATATCTAAATTTAAATATTTTTGATACATTTCAAGTATATTGCTGAAAGTATGCTGGTTGATATTTGTCATGAAATTTCTATCTGCAAAATTCTATAAACAAATAATTGTTACTAAATATAGTATAAAAAATATAAATCAACTAAACAAAAATTTATAATTCAAAAATGTGAATTTTTTTGTATCTTAAGAAATTGATAATTAAATTTTTTATATTTATTTTTACAAATAAAAATTATTTTTATTATAATTTCTAATCTTTTAAATTTTCTAATTCAATTAATTACTCAAAATTAAAAATTAAAAATAATTTTTTCATAATTAAGTAATTTCTACTTTTTTAATTAATTTTAAATAAATAAAAAAAGAAAATGTTTGCACTGTAGCATGAGAAGAAGTGGGAGAAGATATTTTTTGTCTTTAAAGGTTAAAGTATAAAAAGTGATAACGAGGATAAAATTGCCATTAATAAACACTTTGGTAAAAGTCATTTAGAGTTGGTTATAAATGTAAAGAAGAGTAAAAATAAGGTTATGTTAAAAATTTTTTCAAGAATTTATATTATATTGTAGATTAAAGTAATTAATTACTTGGAAATGAGTAAAATCACTCTGTTAATTAAGTAATATTTTAATTTTAAAATAATGATAATTAATTATGATGCTTCTGTGTAATAGGTTCCAAATAAATAATTTATCAATTTTATTTTCTTTCAAACAAAAATTGAACCAATAATTTTTAAAATAATTCAAATCAATTTAAATTATTGATTTGGTTTGATTCGGTTTAGTTTAGAATTATTCACCTCCGATGTCATTATACTATCACAATCACTTTGTATTTTGATATACTTAACATCACTACTTTATAACATCAATTGTATAATTAAGAATTATTTTTGCTAAATTACTGATTAATAATTACAACCGGTTGGCTTTAAGAATAATTATGTTTATATATATATGCACAGAATTTTACAAACAGAGAAGTGACGGGCGCTATGACAACTAGCTTCATCCATGTTGTCCAAAACGAACCTGGGTTGACATACGGTCACTTGCTTGGTGCGATGCGCATTGCTATTCCATCTTTAATCAAAGATACGAATGTATCACAGGTATTTCTTTCTTCTTGCTTATTTCTCAATCTTTCTTCCATTTTCTAAGAAAATTAAACATAATTTAATTATTAAGTTCTTGTTTAGTTCATTATCAAAATGTTATAAGTTTATTATTATATATTCGTAATTTATTCAAGAAAAGTTTTTTATTACATAATTATGTTTATATATATACCGACCTTTTGTTCTGTCATTTGCAGACTCCTCAACTGTCGTCGTCTCAAAAATTTGACATCCACTCAATGCAATTCATCCTGTAATATTTCTATCCTAAATAGAAAATTATAATTACAATAAAAGAATCTATCGATTACTGTACAAATAAAGTGTTGTAATAAAAGTATTCTATATATATATATATATATGTTCAAGAATGAATAAAAGAATCCATAGATTCTTGTGCGAATAAAATGTTGTAATAAAGTATTGTAGACATTATAAACACTGAATCTTTCTTTAGCAAGTATTCGAATTTTCATCTTTTTTTTTTCTTTTTTTTAGCCAATCTCATTGCTTAGTGTGTTTTTGGTTTTAAAAAAATTATTTTCCTTTCTCACCCTTTCTATTCTCTTTTTCTCTCAATAATTACTCTATTACCACCATAAGATAGCAGGGTTTATAAAGAGAGTTTGTTAAGAATTAGTTACAAGAAAGTTAATTAGTTGAGTTTGACAATTGAAAATTGAGCTAGAAAAACATATTTGACCAACTTTTATTAGTCAACATATATATATATATATTCTCGAGGGGAATATTTAGAAAGCAAGGTATTTTTTTTCTATTGATCAACCTTCTTGTATTCTTTGAGATACTTGAGGAGAAATTCAATGGAATTACAAGAGAGAAATCTTATTAAGTAAGTAGCTAAATTGATTTCTATAATTCTTGTAGTGTTTGAACTTATGAATGAAGTCTATTGATTGCTGTTCTGATTACGGATATAAGCTATACGTTGAACAATGTAATTCTTCTCTTTATCCTAATTTTCTTGATTTTTCTGTTCTTTGTTGTGGTTATGATTGCTACTGCTTTGATTGCTTAATTGTTGATGAGATTTGTTAATATAAGATGGTTAGAATTATGCTGTAATCTTCAATGAGAAATTGAGGTGTTGATTACAATTTGTTTTCTAGGTTAAGTTTAATCATTAAAGAATTATATTGTATTGAGTTTTAACAACTGGTATTAGAGCTTGGTTTCAAAATGGTTCAACTTAAATTTGAACTTAAAAAATTTACTAAGGAGAATGAATTTAACTTGTGGAGAATCAAAATGAAAGCAATTCTAGTGTATTAAGGCTTGGAGGATGCATTATTGGGATAAGACAATATGCCATCAACATACACGGATAAAGAAAAGAATGAGCTTTTAAATAAAGCACATAATACTCTAGTGTTGAGTCTTGGAGATGGAGTTCTGAGAGAGGTTTCAAAGGAAACAACTGCAATAGGTATTTGGCAAAAATTAAAGGCTAGGCATATTAATGAATTCAATAGTATAATATTAGATCTTAAAATATCAATGTAAACATAAAAGATGAAGATCAAGCTATGCTGCTGTTAAGCTCATTTCCAGACACAAATAAACACTTTACGGATACACTAACATTTAGTAGGGAATCTATTTTAATGTAAGATGTAAAGGCTACCTTGAACTCAAAAGAATTGAATAAGAAAAACGAAGTAAGAGATGGAGGACAGAGCGAAGTTCTTTCAGTAAGAGAAAGACCTAAGAAAAAAAAGAATACAAAAGAGAAGAATTAACAAAGATCAAAGTCAAGAAACAAAAAATTGAAATGTTTTCAGTGTCATAAGGAAGGACATTTTAAAAAGGATTGCCTTGAGAAGAAAAACAAGTAAAAGGGATTCAAGAACAATAATAGTAATGCCATTGTAGTCTTTGAAGACAGTAGTTCATCAAGTGATGACTTTGAATTAATAAGGATCTTTGTGACAATAAACAACAGAACAGAAGAACAATGGATATTAAATTCTAGGTGCTCTTTTTGTATATGCTTATACAAAAATTCTTTTGTAACGTACAATTCAAGTTATGGAGGCAATTGTTGCTTGTACAGTTATAGAGATTAGAACTGTCAAGATTAAATTGACTGATGGCATAATTCAAGGTATGCTTGACAAGTTAGGTTACATGTTTACAGCCGTGAAAGGAACATTGAAGGTAATCAAAGGCTTTATGGTGGTGTTGAAGTGATTTATGAATAATGAGTTATATGTACTTAAAGGTAAGACTGTAAATGGTATTGTCTCTATATCTGCGTCAATAGGAACTGATAAATCAAGATTGGAGCGAAATCAAAAGGGCTTGAAAGAATTGAGTAAATAAGGTTTGTTATGTACTGATCATATTAAAGAATTGGAATTTTATAAGGACTATGTATATGGGAAAGCTTGTAGGTTCAAGTTTGACAAGGTTATTCATTCAACTGAAAACATATTAGATAACATTTACTTTAACCTTTAAGAGTGATCTCGAGTGAAATTAATGGAAAGAAATAGGTATTTCTTATCTCTCATTAATGACTATTTTAGAAAACTATGGGTATATCCACTAAAAATAGAGGATAATGTATTTGAATGTTTTAAAAATTGAAAAACACTAGCTAAAAAACAAACAAAGAGGAAAGTAAAAGTTCTAAGAATTATTAATGGTTTAAAGTTCTGGCATAAAGAATTTAATAAGTTTTGCGAATTAGAAGACATAGCAAGGCATAGAATAGTTTGGATAACTCCATAATAAAATAGAGTAGCTGAGAGGATGAATAGAATCGTAATAGTGAAAGTAAGGTGCATGCTGAGTCATTCTAAGCTAATTAAGATTTTCTGGGTAGAAACTTTGATTACTATAACATATATACTAAATAGAAGCCTTTCAAAGGTATTGAAATGGAAAACTCTTCAAGAAATGTTAGGAAAATCACCTAACTATCAAAAGTTAAGGATATTTAGGTGTCTTATATATGTTCATGTAAAGAATGGCAAGTTGAAACTAAGAGCTTTAAAAGTTGTGTTCCTTGGATATCCAAAAAAGGTTAAAGGCCTTAAAATTTGGTGTACCAGTTTAAATCCTCCCAAGTGTTTTATTAATACATATATTATCTTCAAGAAGAACCTATGCTAAACTCAAAACAAAAAACAGCAAATGATGATCCAGAAAAATGACTGATCAACAATTAAAAAATGCCAAAAAGTCAGAAATGGTCTAAATTAAGGTGAAGAAACTATCATTCCAATTAGAAGAACATATAACTGATGCAAAACATGAAGTTTCAGGTCAATAGTAGCAAGTTACAGATGGATATCAATTGGTAAGAGATAGACAAAGAAGAATAATCAAACCTCCCTCCAAGTATGGATATGTTGAGCTGATAGCATATGCATACAACATTATAAAAGAGCATATGGGTGATGAATCAACATCATATTCTAAAGCCATTTGTAGCAAAGATAATGACAAATGGCTTGCAGCCATGAATGAGGAGATAAGCTCACTACTTAAGAATAAAACATGAAAATTAGTGCTAAGACCATAAATTACCATATTAGTAAGAAATAAATAGATCTTCAAAATAAAAGGAAGGATGACAAGCGATGATTCACGAAGATATAAGGCCAAGTTTGTGGTAAAAAGGTACACACAAAAGGTTGGCATAGACTATACTCAAGTATTTTCTCTTATTGTCAAGTATAGTTCAATAAAAATTCTTTTGGCTTTGACTACTAAATCTGATCTTGAACTAGAATAGATGGCTGTGAAGATAGCCTTCTTGCATGGAGATTTGGACAAAGAAATTTTAATGGAGCAGCAAGAAGGATTTAAATCACAATAAAATAAAAATGAAGTATGTCTACTTAAAAAATCTATCTATGGCTTGAAGCAATCATCTAAAATGTGGTATAAAAGGTTTGATAAATTTATGATAAAAATGGCTATCAAAGAAACAACTATGATTACCATGTCTACCAAAAATATGTTAGAAGTGGAAAAGTTATATACTTACTACTTTATATTGATGATATGCTTATTGCAAATAAAACAAAGTCTAAGATTCAAGAGCTTAAAAAAAACTTAAGGAAGAGTTTGATATGAAGGAATTAGAAGAAGCAAAAAAGATACCTAGAATGGATATTACAAAGGATAGAAATAAAAGGCATATTATTTGTGTCTTAGCATGCATATGTGTATAAGATTCTAGATAAACTTGGGGTGACAAATATTAAACCTATAAGCTATCCATTGACAGCACATTTTAAGTTGTCAGTTAATAATAGTCTAAGTTCTGAAGAAGAAAAGTTACAAATGTTAGCAATACCTTATGCTAGTGTAATTGGTAGTATAATGTATGCTATAATTTACACTAGACCTAATATTACTCATGCTATTAGTATAGTGAGTAAGTATATGTCAAGTCTAGAGAGAAAATATTAGAAAGCAGCTAAATGAATTCTTAGGTATCTAAGAGGTGCTTTTAGATATTGACTTAAGTTTAGAAGCATTGAAAACAAAGTTCAAGAGTTACAGAGGTATGTAGATGTTGATTTTGCAAGAGATCTAGATAAAAAAAGGTCAAGAATATGTTATATCTTTACTTTGTTCAATAGTGTTATCTCTTGACAATCTTTATTATAGCATGTGGTAACTTTGTCTATTATTGAATCTGAATATATAGCTGCTATAAATTACGTTAAAGAAACTAAATGGCCAGTGGGATTCATGGTTAAGTTAGGCTTAAAATAGAACCTATTGTGCATTAAATGTGACAATTAAAGTGCAATACATCTGAATAATAATTAGATGTATCATGAAAGGTTAAAACATATAGATATCAAATATCACTTTATTAGGAATGAAGTCTCAAAAGGCTTTGTTAAACTAGAGAAAATTCATATAAATTACAATGTAGCTGATATCCTCACAAAAACATTGACAGTTTCTAAGTTTAAACATTATTTAAGCTTAATTTCTGTTGGAGAAATTGTGTAAAAAGTTTAAAAGAATAAATAAGTAGAATGGAGAGATTCATAACCAAGGTGGAGAATTGAAGAGACTTGGTTAAATATCAATTACAAGGAAGTTAGTTAGCTAAATTTGACAGCTAGAAATTAAGTTGGAAAAATAGATTTAACCATCTTTTGATAATCAACAAATATGTATATATATTCTCGATGGAATATTTAAAAGGTAAGGTATTTTTTTTCTGTTGATCAAACTTCTTTTATTTTTTGAGAGACTTGAGGAGAAATTCAATGGAATTGCAAAAGGAAAATATTGTTAAGTAGTTGAATTGATTCACTGTAATTCTTGTAATATTTGAGCTTATGAATGAAGTTTGTTGGCTGCTGTTTTGATTATGGATATAAGCAATATGTTAAACTACGTAATTCTTTTCTTTGTCTTGATTTTCTTGATTTTTTCTGTGATGTTTTCTGTTCTTTCCTATGTTTATGATTGCTATTCTTTGGTTGCTTGATTTTTAGTGAGATTTATTTGAGATTGTTAATATAAAATGGTTAGAATTATACTATAATCTTTAATGAGAAATTGAAGTGTTGATTACAATTTATTTTCTAGGTTAAGTTCAATCATTAAAGAATTATATTGCATTGAATTTTAACAATTTAGTAAACTAAATTTTAAATGGAATCATTTCGTTTGTGATGATTCGAGAAAGATTTTGAGTGAAACATGATGCTATGATTCCTTCCAAATTATTCTCTAATTGGCTTAAAGCGAAGTATTTTATGTATCCCATCTTGATTTTACTTTTTGTTGAAAGATAAATATAAGGAGATCGTGACAATTCAAGCCCACATAAGAAAATATATTAGCGTACAAGAATTTTAGGTACCTGAGTTTTGTAGATGAATTATGTATGCCTGTTTACATTGATTATATAAACAGGAAGGATATTACTAATTAAACATTTTGATATTTGTTTTCATTTGTCATATGTCAATTAATGATTTATTTTTTTAAAGGAACAAATTTGTTGGGATCTTTCTTTTATTCTTGAATATAATGACATGTTTGATCAATTAATAACGATTTTCTTGTTTTGCTTATGTATATTTGAAAAGTAAAAATTAGATTAGAGTATTTAGGTGTGCCTAAAAAGCACAAATTAGATCGGAGTGTTTATGTTTTAGAAAAAGTCTTTTGATGCCTAAGTTAGTAAAAGATTCTCTTTTTAGTTTTTGAAAGTCTGTTTGTACAAAATAATAGACTATTTTTTCAAAGAATTTTTCATACCTTTTCTCTTTGTTTACCTTCCTTTTATAGGTTACTTTAGTTATGTCTTGATGGATTTCTTTTTTTATATCTTAGTAGTACTCGCTTTCTTCTCTTTATTTAGAATTCTCATAATACTATCTTCCTTATCTTTTTATATTGTATGAGAAATCTAATAATAAGAGTCTTATTAAAAAACTTGCTTTGAAAAGTCTTTTAATGTCTATGATTTTGTTGTTAACCGACTAGATGACATAATTCATCCTCAAAGTATAACTTTTTTATTATTAGCATTTCTTAAAAAAACTTTATGATAAGGACTTATTCAATGACATTTAGGCTATATGTGGGTCATTTTGATGATTTTGCTAATAAAAAATATTATATATCAATAGGAGTCTGTTAATTTTAGTAGAGGTGTCAAGTGGGTAAGGCTAGTTTCAGCTCGGCCCTAAACAGTGAAGTCTAGCTCGATTCAAGCCTGAGATGGGCCGAGACTGAACTAAGAGTTTAAGGCCCATAACAAGGTCAAAGAAAAAATGATGGTGGGAGATGATTTTGCATTTCTTACTAGTAGATCTTTGTGTGGCGAAGTGCATATATTTGAACATTCTCTTAGAATTTCACCTAAACTTTTTTTTTCTAGGATCGTACTAAATTTTAACACTTTTTTGGGCTGTTGTACCATTAAAGCTCTTCTAGTTCTTTCACTAATTATAATGTCCTTAATTCCCCTATTATCTTCTAGTTTTAAGAAGAAAAGGGATTAGCCATGTCTATATATATATATATTTTTTAAGTAATAGCATGGTAGCTTCTTGGTTTTTTTTTTCTTCTTTGATTACTTCAATTTTATCTTGTACAGAGAATTTTAATTTTAGGTAGTAAATAGATATGACTACTTTTGGAAGCATTGAAAATAAAGTTCAAGGGTTACAGGGTATATAGATGCTGATTTTGCAGAGGATCTAGACAAAAGAAGGTCAAGAATGGGTTATATCTTTACTTTGTTCAATAATGCTATCTCCTGACAATTTTCATTATAGCATGTGGTAACTTTGTCTACTATTGAATCTGAATATATAGTTGTTATAGATTATGTTAAAGAAACTAAATGGCTAGTGGGATTCATGGTTAAGTTAGGCTTAAAATATGAATTGTGCATCAAATGTGACAATCAAAGTGCAATACATCTGAGTAAGATTCATATAAATGACAATGTAGTTGATATCCTCACAAAGACATTGACAGTTTCTAAGTTTAAACATTGTTTGAGCTTAGTTTCTGTTGAAAAATCATGTAAAAAGTTGAGAAGAATAAACAGGTAAAATAAACAGATTCATAGCTAAGGTAGAGAATAGAAGAGACTTGGTTAAAAATCAATTACAAGGAAGTTAGTTAGTTAGATTTGACAACTAGAAATTAAGTTGGAAAAATAGATTTAACCATCTTTTAATAGTCAACAAATATGTATATATATTCTCGAGGGAATATTTAAAAGGTGAGGTATTTTTTTTCTATTGATCAAGCTTCTTGTATTCTTTGAGAGACTTGAGGAGAAATTCAGTAGAATTACAAAAGGAAAATCTTGTTAAGTAAGTAGTTGAATTGATTCTCTGTAATTCTTGTAACACTTGAGCTCGTGAATGAAGTCTGTTGGCTATTGTTCTGATCGTAGATATAAGCAATATGTTAAACTACGTAATTCTTCTCTTTGTCTTGATTTTCTTGATGTTTTCTGTTCTTTCCTATGGTTATGATCGCTATTGCTTTGGTTGCTTGATTTTTAATAAAACTTATTTGAGATTTGTTAACATGAGATGGTTAGAATTATGCATTAATCTTTAATGAAAAATTGAGGTGTTGATTACAATTTGTTTTCTAGGTTAAGTTCAGTCATTAAAGAATTATATTGCATTGAATTTTAATAATTTAATAAACTAAATTTTAGTTGGAATCATTTCATTTGTGGTGATTCAAGAAAGATTTTGAGTGAAATATCATGCTATGATTCCTTCCAAATTATTCCTTAATTGGGCTAGAGCGATGTGTTTCACGTATTCCATCTTGATTTTACTTTTTGCCGAAAGACAAATATAGGGAATCGCGAGAATTCAAGCTCACATAAGAAAATATATTAGCATACTAGAATTTTGGGTACTTGTGCTTTGTAGATGGATTATGCATGCTTGCTCACATTAATTATATAAACAGGAAGGATATTACTAATTAAATATTTTGATATTTGTCTTCATTTGTCATATGTCAATTAATGATTTGTTTTTTGAAGGAAACAATTTTGTTGGGATCTTTATTTTATTCTCGAATATAAGGACATGTTTGATCAATTAATAATAATTTCCTTGATTTGCTTAGGTATATTTGAAAAGTAAAAATTAGATTAGAGTATTTAGGTATGCCTGAAAAGTAGAAATTAGATCGGAGTGTCTATGTTTTAGAAAAAGTCTTTTGATGCCTAAGTTAGTAAAGAATTTTCTTTTCAGATTTTGAAAGTTTGTTTGGACAAAATCATAGACTATTCTTTCAAAGAATTTTTCATACATTTTCTCTTTGTTTACCTTCCTTTTATAGGTTACTTTAGTTGTGTCTTGATGGGTTTCTTCTTTTCTTTTCTAGTAGTACTCGCTTTCTTTTCTTTATTTAGAATTCTCATAATACTATATTCTTTATCTTTTTATATAGTATTAGAAATCTAATAATAAGAATCTTATTAAAAAACTTGTTTTGAAAAGTTCTTTAAAGTCTATGATTTTGTTGTTAACTGACTAGAGGACATAATTCATCCTTAGTTCATAACTTTTTTGATATTAGCATTTTTTAAAAAGACTTTATGATAGGAACTTATTCAATGACATTTAAGCTATATGTGGGTCATTTTGATGATTTTTCCAATAGAAAATATTATATATCAATAGGAATCTGTTAATTTTAATAGAGGTATTAAGTGAGTAGGGCTAGTTTAAGCTCAGCCGTAAACAGTGAAGTTTAGCTCGACTTAAGCCTGTAATGGGCCTAGGCTGAACTAGAAGTTTAAGGCCCATGAAGAGGTCAAGGTAAGAATGATGGGAGATGATTTTGCATTTCTTGCTAATATATCTTTGTGTGACTAAGTGAATATATTTGAATACTCTCCTAGGATTTCACTTAAACCTTTTTTTTTTAGGATCGTACCAAATTTTAACGTCTTTTTGGGCACTTTTTGGTACAATTGAAGCTCTTCTAATTCTTTCATTAATTATAGTGTCCTTAATTACCCCATTGTCTTCTAGTTTTAAGAAGAAAAGGGATTAGCCATGTCTATGTAAAATTTATTTTTTTTTTAGGTAATGGCATGGTAACTTCTTGGTTTTTTTTCCTTCTTTGACTACAACTATTCTGCCACTGTTCATTATTTTTTTGGTCTTCAATGCATCATTTTTATTAACTTGTGTTTCAAAATTCTTAAAACTAATAATTGTGTAATTATTGTGTAAATGTGTCGACCTGGATCTTATAAAGGAGAGTAAGCAAACAAAATAGTCACATTGCAAACAGATAGAGCAGGACTTGGTAACATAATAGCACGTTTACTTTTATAAAGGTGTATGGACTATACAATCTACTAGTTACATTCCACATTGAATAGAATATTAAGCAGCACCATAAACTCATCACGATCCATATCTGACAAAACAATGAGTTGGTCTTAATTGTAAAAAAGCAAGTATTCTCATTTTTCTAAATTCTTCCTTTTTTTGTTGCATTAGGAAAATATTCAATCACTGTTAAAAATGTAGCATAATTACTACTTACTTTGTTACATTTTTTTCAAATAATTGTTATCTCTATTCCTTTTTTTTTCTTGGTTTATTTTCGTTCCTTGTTCTTGTGTTCCATTTTCCATTCTTCTTTCGAGTTCTTTCTTTCATTGTCTCTATTGGAAAAAAAAAATCTAATTACCCTACCAAGGTATAGCGTAACTATCACTTACTTCCTTTTATTTTTAAAATTATCATTTATATCCTTACTATTACAATCTAAACATGATATTTTACTTTTCTTGAAGTGTAAAATAAACTCACTTGCATTAATTTAATTTTCATTATAACATCTAATACAATGTACAATAATATATGTATGTATGTATGTTAGATTTTAATATATTTTTATTCAGTATCCTTATTTACAAGCGAAACCTCACATTATCACATGTAAAACTCCTGTTTTCCATACCCAAATGAAATACATTTTTGTTAGCACTTAGAAGAAAAGTAAAGGTCTTTCGATTGTATTTGGGGGGTTACAATTGACAAAGGAAACCAATCTGTGGATTCAAGTATTATCACAGTTGTAATTAGACATAGTATTTAGAAGTCTGAAAATTGCTAAAGCCTGTAGGATAAACAAAGATATTCAACGGTTTACGCATTCAAAAAATTTGAAGTGGAAATAATAGGGCAGGCATATAGTTGGTGGTCTACAATTTTACACATCCCACAGCTCATTCATCAAACATTTCTCTTTTCTTTTTGCAATAAAATAATTATAATAATTTGAATGTACTCACTTCATTACGACATTATGTACTTATAAACAACAACCAAATTGCAAACACAATGTGGTTTGTTTTCAATTTCTTGATATCTGTCTCGCCTTATATTGGATTCTTTTTCATCAGTGACTCAATAGACAAAAGCATATACAGACTTTCTGTAACAATAGAGAGATAACTAATACTAGTATTTTTATTATTATTATTATTATTTTTTTTTTACTTCTGTATTTTATTTTCCTCTGGGCTGGGTTGGTTTATACGGACTATTGTGGTATTCCATTTATACTTTCCTTCCTCGGTTGTAGTTTTTTAAAATAATAATGGGACGTTACTTGCATATGAAACCAAGGGTTGCTCCCAATAAGCACGAAGTAGGGATGGCAATTTTATTTACAAATTCATAAATTCGTTAGTAATCAATCTTCATAGGATGGGTTTATTATGCTTCTTTGTAGGTTAAAAAAATTAAAATTTGTAGCAGATTTGGAACAAACACAAATTCAATTAAATATTTGCAAATATCTCAATGCGTGTATGTAGACATTTAATTTTTTAAATTTTTTATTTTTATAGTATTTTTATTATTAATTAATTAAATTTTTTAATAATTTGTTTCAAATTTTGAAATAAAAATTAAAAATTATACATATTCAAATAACGAGAATGTTATCAATAAAGTAAATTAATTATTTCTATTATTTATAAAGATTTATTCTTTATTAATTTTATAATATCAATTTTTATTTATTCAGCTTATGGAATTCAAAATAGCTCCAGAGTATTATGCATTTATTCAGCATGCATGTCGCTGTAAATCGCGAGTTTCAGACAATGAATAGACAGAAGTTTTCTTCTTACGGTACTTATAATTCCGTGTGCTTCAGGATTAAACATTCTGTGGTCACGGAGAACTACAAGTTGTATTCAAAAGTTGTTGAATATGAAAATTGAGATGACCTCCATTCAATTTCCATGTCATCTTTAAATTCAAATATTAACTTTTAATTTGGAATAAAGAATTTCATTGAAAAGCCAAAGAGAACTTAATTGGACTCAAAGAAGAACCATTCGTTAGTTCCCCACCGAAATTCATTTCCAAAAGGCAGAGATAAGGTTCCTTGCGACTACCAAGGCCAAACCCATCTTATTCCATTTACATGTTGCTTACCGCTTCTTAGCAGTTGGATAGAAGGATGTATATAGCCCCTCCCAAACAAATTGCTTCGAATCTTTTCCAGCCACACCAATGCAAAATTACCAAATTAAATGAGTTAAAATTAGAGATCACAATTGATAAAATAATATAAATGAATAATGCTACTAAGCTCACGAGACAATATGTTAAATGGTATAAAAGATAGATCAGGATTCTCTTAGTCTTAAATTAAATAGATGTTAATATGTAAGATAATTAATAATAAATAATTTAAATTATAATATTTAAAAAAATTATAATAAAATATAAAATTAATTTATAAATTTTATTAAAATATATTTTAAATTACTCATTATTAATTATGTTATCTATTAAAATTTTCTTAAAAATAAAAAAGATTAAGATTAGATTATGATCCATAAAAAATTTAGGGGTTGAAATCCGACTTACATTGAATGGGAAAAAAAAAATTGGTTGATTTATAATAAAAATGAGATAAATAACAGTACTTTTTTCCTATCCGTATATCATACAAATTGAACTCTGCTGGATTAGAGCTCCAACAAGACAAGATAACAGGAATCTTTCTTTATGCAGCCATTCAAAAAAGAAAAGGAAGTGAATCTGATTCCTAAGGATCAAAACGAAGGGAAGGCCAAGGAATACCATGATCAGCAAGCACACCAGTCGCGCTTACTCACCACCCCATTTTATTCTTCAAACTAGTTCAAAATCTTCTTCATAATTTAATTGAACTCACCGGGTAACGAAAAAAAAAACCAATTATGGCAAGTAGAATCGAATCGTGCACTGGATGCGGACGGCAACTATGGGTTTCGGCACAGGCAGTTGCCGTCCGGTGCTCTCGGTGCCAAGCCGTGACGAGAGTTCGACCAGTTAATCGACGGGCTCAAGCCTATGTCTCGGTAGTCCAGATACCACCAGGTGGACGGTTCTATAATGCAATCAGTACAATGAAAAATAATAATTGCCTGAATAACTTTAACATGGAACCTTCTGTTGGTCCAGGTGATTATGGCAGCTATCCGGATCCTGCAATATATGGTAATAACAATGGCTATAATTATTATGCAGATTACGGACCGCCAACACCACCACCACCACCACAACTGCAACCACAGCCGCAATCGCAATTGCGACCGCGACCAATGGCAGTACCGGCTACGTTGCCTCTTCCCTCAGGACTTCACGGCAGGAAACGGGCCGTCTTGTGTGGAGTGAACTATAAGGGTACTAGTTACAAGCTTAGTGGAAGCGTTAACGATGTCAAGCGTATGAGGTCTCTTCTGGTTGGCCAGCTAGGGTTTCCTGCTGAGTGCGTACTCATGCTTACAGGTACGGACTTAATTAATTACTCAATTAATTAACAGCATATATATTAACAGTACAATTCTGATTGATTACTTGAATTTGACAGAAGAAGAGAAAAACCCACGAGGGATTCCTACGAAAGAAAACATAAGATTGGCGATGCAATGGCTGGTGCACCATTGCAAGCCAGGCGATTCGTTAGTTTTTCATTACTCAGGGCATGGATCCAGGCAAAAAGATTATAACAACGATGAACTAGATGGATTCGATGAAACGTTGTGTCCTCTTGATCATGAAACAGAAGGACCAATTATTGATGATGAAGTTAATAAAACAATTGTGAGGCCACTGCCCCGTGGAGCTATTCTTCATGCTATCATTGATTCCTGCTTCAGTGGAACTGTCCTTGACCTACCATTTCTCTGCAGATTAAACGGGTAATTTAATTTAATTACTCGTTCTTTGTAATTGAAAAAGAATCAATCCAAATATTAATTATTATGTTGTAGTTTGTGTTTAGCAGAAGTCAAGGAAGCTACAGGTGGGAAAACCAAAGAGGTCCAGCAGCTTATTATAAAGGTACAAGCGGCGGCCTGGCTCTCTGCATTAGTGCTTGTAATGATCGTCAAATTTCGGCCAGTACTTCTGTGAGTAATCAACTTTCAGTCTTTGACTTGTACAAGGAATCTATTTAAATAATAAGGCAAAATATAAAAAAAAAAATTATAAAAATTATTTGACAATATGTTTTTGAGATCAGATATAAGATAATGCATTATTAAATAATTATATAACTTTTAAATATTATTTCAATTTTTTTTTCTTTGGTTATCATAAGTGAGCTTACATATTTCATCTATTAGATGGGTTAAAATTTTTATAACTTGCAATAAAGCTTTTATTAAGCCATAAATACTTTCATTTTACCATTGAATTAACAAATATTTTATTTGGGAATATTGTCCTGCAGGCTTGATTTTGAACTATTAAATTTCGTTATTATATTGTACATAAAAATAAATGGAAGTTATGTAATAGAACCGGTTTGCTTGAACTATATAAATATATGCAGGCTTTATCAGGCAAAGAAGTGACTGGTGCCATGACTTCTAGCTTCATCCAAGCTGTCCAAAATGAACCTGGTTTGACATATGGCATCTTGCTTAGTTCCATGCACCACATTATTCCATCGCTAATAGAAAACAACACCAACTTATACCAGGTACAAATTCTAAATATATTTTTTTTCATTTTTATTTTTAATAAATAATAATATTTACTTTCATTAATTCTCTTTTGTAACTAAAAACTAATATAAAAAATGCATAACTCAGAATTTAATAAACTTGTAAAATTATTTTGTTTTATTTTTTAATTAATTAAATATCTGATTATTTAAGATATATGCTAGAATTAATGTTTTATAAATGGGTCCACTTAAAAAATACTTTTTGTTATATATGTAAATATAATTTCATTATACATACACTAAGCTTGTCTATTTACCAGTTTTTTTTTTTATATAAATTATTTAACAAAATGGTAATGGAATATGAGGTATAATTTACAATGAACCGTAGGAAAAATTTTTAAAATAGTTTTATTTTAAAGATTATTTATGTAAATAATTAACCATAAAAAATTCTTGCTAAAATAATTAATTTAACAAATTTTGAATAATTTCATCCTCAATTACCATTTTAACCAAAATAATGTGTTCTCATTATGTTAAATTTCACTTTCGCAACTTGATTGAGGATAAAAGTTGAGAGAAGAAGTTGAAAAATTGTTAAAGTTATAACAGAATGAAAAGATGTTGTTTTGGTTAAAATGACTCTTGATAATAAAATTGTTCAAAATTTATAAAATTGATTATCTTCATAAAAATCTTTTAAAATAAAACTCAACTGCATAGTATAGTATAGCAAAGAAAGTAAGTTTTGGAAGGTTGCAAGTGCTGACGAGTGGAATTTTGTATTTGATGGTGTGCAGGAGCCTCTTCTGTCGTCATCCGAGAAATTCGACATTTACGCCAAGCAATTGATGCTTTAATAAAACTTGATGAAAGGTATAACTTCTACATGTAAAATACCAATCGAATAAAAATTTCAGATGTGATTGTGACTGTCTTATTTTATTGAAATTGGACACTCTTTCGACACAGTTTTCTTTATTATGAAACGCATAACATTTTAATTTTAGAATTTGCATTTCTATGATATGATCTAAACGCTAATTGCGTATGATTTCAAATCTAATAAACCACAATAACAGCGTTATTTGGACCGCATTTACTCAAGTTAAAGAATTCACCAAAACAATAAATATCTGTATATTAGCATTAAACTAACCTAAACTCGCTACAAAATCGTGAGCTCAACCAAAATGTTATTAAAACTAACTATAAACATCAAGGTACATAACTTTACTAAATATCATCGCTAAGAATACATAAACATTGTTAAACGTAGCCACGTTCTAACATAATGATTTATATTCCAATAAATATGTTCCAACTTAGAACGAAAAGAAAACAAGATAAACTATAGCAATTCATTTGCTTTTTCATTTTTTTAATTATTAAAAATTATTATGAACATAACAGTATCATATTTTAGGTGCACTATTCTCAAAGATTATTGTTTATGATTTAATTGTTTATGAGCTTTCACCAAATTGAGTGAAATAAAATTCAAAATCACAGATTTTTAAACATGTAAATTAATCAAAACCCTTTAATAGATCATTTTTCTAGGGAGACAAAAGTAATAGAAAAAGGCATACACATGCCATCTAAATAACATTTAAATAAAAGATAGTGGAAACAGAATTTTATCAAGTCAAATAAATGCAACATCAAAAATAAGTATAATAGCTTCATCCACATTCCAATAAGATTATATACTTTTCAAATATGATATCTAATATATCAACAGAGCATAATTTTATTATACAAGTAAAAGAAATCAACTGGCAGTAACTTAATTAAATAAATTATAAAGTTTTGTACCAGTTATTTTAACAATAAAATAGAAAGGTTTGAAAAAACATAATAACCTATTCTTTAATTTTAAAGCATCAAAATCACTCAAATACATATACCTACCTACCTAATCAAACAATCGACCGCTTTAATTGTTGGGCGATTTTCCTTCTTTCACCAACACCGTCTAATTTAACAATTCAACCGTACTGTTTATTTACCCAAATGACAACAACTCAAATTTCCCACAATCAAACACACATACAACATGTAGATTTTTTAAAAAATAATAGACAATAAAATGCAAAAATTCAACTATAAGAAACTTTCATAAACACTAAGAAAAATTAGTTTCAAATGTATGTCAACAAATTGATAAAAACTTGAACCCTGGGCATGCATTTATGATAAACTTATTAAAATTTGGTTGAAAAGGCAAATTGGTGTATTTTCGACAAAACCAAAACTCAATTTTAGTTTCTCTTTGTCTAAACTATTGAAATTTTTATGTCTCATCCTAAATCTCTTAAAATAAATATATCAATCAAATAAAATAAAAATAGATATGGAAAGAATACCAATCACACCATATAAAGTGTTTGTGTGAAAAATTCCTATGTTGCCAAGATCGACGAGAGAAAAAGTTTACCATGTAACAATAGTTATAATCACACTCTCACTAATTTTCTCTCACAACTAAAACCCAATTATATCTAATCTCAATAGATTTTATTATTTTTCTCATTAGATTAGACTCCTATAAGAAACTATTTAATTTTAGAAATTACTTTGTGTATTTTATTTTACAAGTAATCTAAAACTCTTTTTATATATTAAATAGTAACCTATTTCTATTTTATTTTCTTATAGAAGTACTTCTACCCTTAATAAATAAACATAATCTCTAAAATAAGAGTACAACAAGAAAACTACAAATAAGACTATATTAGGAAACCTGTTAAGAATATAAATCCTTATCAAAAGTGGAGTCATGTATTCTAACAATTTTTACCTTGACGAGTTTTTCAACTTGAATGATAAACCATCATTGTATCCACACAACCCTATTGTCTTCATTTCTTTTGACATACTCAACCAAAATTCCCAAGATATGGCTTATGAAAAAAACTCACCTACAATTAGATTTTATTTAAGAATCCTTTCCAATAGGACTATGATTCTCATCACAAAGAATCATCATACTCCACAATATGTAGAGTACAAAACACTTAGAATTAAGTTCTAAGATTTTTTTTCAGCTCATATGTCGATCGTCCTGCTAAAAGATTATCCACTTCATGTTTAGCTTTCTTAAGAGTTTTAGCCATCAACATAAATTCCATCACATCTTGCATAATTGCCAAACCATGTCTTGTATGCAAAAATATGAACTACTAGCAGTAATATATCCCTCTTCCATGGCAATCTAGTGGTATATCAAAAGAATGTCTTTTCTATCTATCTTAAACAAAACCACAGTCTTTCGTAGAATTGAGAGACATACTACTAGTAATACTATCAATATCTCCATTTATTGATTTTGAGCCACTAGCCAAACCTTCTCCATTATCTGTTGGAAAATTCTTTTTAAGATATACTAATTGTCTATAACTTTAGTAGATTCCTTTCATTTTGAAGTTACTTTTCTTCCAATTACCAGGTGCTAGTACACAATCCTCAGAAGCTTCATTACTAACCCCTTAATCTTTATTCTTCAGAGATTAGTGTACGAATAATTTCTTCAAGATACACAATTTCATTTACATATATCAATGTAGGCAACATGTATTTAGAAGAAGGTAAAAGAGACCAAAAAAATCTCAATGTCTTGTCATTCTCTTTAGTTTTGACTTCAATAGCTTTTAGTCCAGACATGACTCCATTGAGAATACTAAGACGATTAAAAATTTTTGTACCTTTAGCCATTTGCAAAGTATAGAATTGCTCTTTCAAACATAATCGATTTGAGATATTTTTCATTTAGTACAAGTTCTCTAGCTTTGCTCAAAGTTCTTTTATTGTAGGAATATTTGCTGCATTTGGAAGAATATTTTTTTTGCCAAGCATAGTCTTATTGTGCTAACTGCTCTCAATTCTAACTCTCTTTAGTCTTCATTACTCATACTAGATTTACCAGAGACACTATTAGGAATAGAAGTTGACTTGCCTATCAATGCATTATGTAGCCTAGATTAAATCAATATATCATTAACTTGTATTTGTCACAAGCAAAAGTTGATTCTCCCATCAAATTTTTCACATCATTTTATTTTGTTTAAATATTTACTTGATAATATATTTGTTTTACCTTAGGAACAGGCTCTTATACCACTTGTTAAGATTTTTAAGTTATGCCCTAAATTTCCTAGAACAAATATATTAATCAAATAAAATAAAATTGAACATGAAAAGAATACCAATCACATGAAGCATAATGTTTAAATGAAAAATTCCAATATTGGAGAAGAACCACAGCCACCAAAGACGTCGAGAAAAATGCTTACTATTTAAAAATGGTTATAATCACATTTTCACTAATTTTCTTCTCAATTAAAACTCAATTACATCCAATCTCAATAGATCTTACCATTTTTCTCAAGATATTATACTTCTATAAAAAACAATATAATTTCAGAGATCACTATGTGTATTCTATTTTACAATTGAACTCAAATTCTCTATGTATAGTGAATAGTAACATACTTATATTCTATTTTCTTATAGAAATACGTTTACTTTAAATATATTATCTATAAGAATTCTACTACAACCATAATACTACTAATAAAAATATATTAAAAAACCTATTAGAAATATAAATCCTTAATGAAAAAGGAGTCATATATCCTAACATAAACATAGGCTAGAAAGGACTAAAATCAAATTTTGGTCTTATAGGGAAAAGGCAAAACTAGGCTTTTCATATTTGGGTCCTTATATGGATGGCAAATGGCAATGGCAAGGTAAATGCAAGATTAGAGTGTCTTTTCTCCTGTGTCTTCCTAATGGTTTAGTATTTTAATTTCAATGTCTTTAATAAAATTAACAAAGCCAAAATTTAGAATCTTAATGAGAGAATAATTTTGCCATCCCTTTTTTTTCTTTTAATTCTTATTGATTGTATTACATTTTTTTATATCTAATTTTTTTATGAATAAATTATCAAACAAATTTATATTTCCTTAGCCTAACATTAGGGAGGCCAATGTTATATTTCTATAAATTGACATCTATAATACCAAGTTGTTATTGCATGACCATGACATTTCTGAGTTTAGTCTTATATTACCAAACGCCGACATGTTTTTCTTCAAACACATCAATTAAGCAAGCTTGAATTTGGAGGATATCTCCATAAGATAATTATTTGGCCTTGCCATAATTAATTGAAATATTATATACGCAAAAAGGTTTAACTAAATAGACAATAATTGATGAATTCCTATTGATCAAAATTAAAAACGATGTTAAAAATAGCTTACACGATGATGAAACATGGTTTACAATTTATAAAAATCGATCTTTTCTTTACATATGAAAGAAACAGTAACTCTATTTTTTTCATTGCGTATGGTTGAGTATTACCGTATCAAGAGAAAGGCTAAGGGAGAGAAATCAATTTCTTTGTTATAGTAATCAAAACAATGATTTAGGCTCAGAGGGAAGACCTATGGCAAAAGGTTGTGCTTTAAATCACTTTTATAAATATTATAGGTGTGAAAATTTATGAAGTTTGAATGTATTATTTATCATGGTTGTTTAGCATGAATGTTAGAATCTATGAATTTTACATGAAGTTTCAGAGCATCTAGTTTAAGAATTTATAATTTTTTTTTCATTTTAATTTGTGATAACTTTCTAAGATATATATATATATATATATATGTATATGTATATATCAATTCAATAGTCAATAATTGTTATTTTATATGACAATATTATTGTAATGAAATTGTTCGAATTATAGTAAATAATATTAGTGATGAATTCATATATGATATCTAATAACTATTTGTAAGGCACTAATGTTTTCTTTGACTGAAATAATTACCCAAACATTAAAAAGCATCATTCACAAACACATGCACAAACACAGAGACACAACTTCAATGTTTTGTAGTCATAATAATATGTAAGTTCAAATTCATATTATTTATAAATTTTACTATGACTATGATTATTAATTATTTATTTATATTTCATTATTGATGTACGTTTCCACATGATTTTTGTTGTACAAGAAAAATGATCCATCATATTATGTTATGTAAGTAGTGTAATAGTAAATGATAAATAATATGCATGATTTTATTAGTCCCTGAAATTAGATATAATATGAAATTTGATACTTAAGTTTATGATAATAATAATAACGATGATGATGATGGTGATAAAGGTTTATGTATAATGTTTCACATACACATCTTATGATGTTCATATGAAATTTATACAGCTGAAATTTTGTATTTTAGATGATTTTGTTGGTCACAAAGTGGCCAAATCATAACATTCATAAAAGTTTAATTGTGTAAATTATTTCAATTACTCATTATTTTTGATATTATGTAAATTTTTGTATATATGAGTATAATAAAGTAATTATTATAAGACAATTTAGGATTGCTCAAATGTTGATTCATTGTCCTTATAGTCAATGGGCATAATTGCTATAATCAATATGTTCTATTGGTTGTATTTGCATATCCAAAAATCATAAGTATTTTTAACTAGAGTATATACGGTTGTCAAATTATTGAAATCTTATTAGCATCATTATATTTATTATTGTGTTGCTATATCTCCTAAAGGAGAACATTAATATACATTTATTATTTATCTAAATTATGTATTAACTAAGTTCATAATTCAAAGCATTCATACATGAGCATTAAATGATTCTTGTAGTACATTTTCTTGTTTATCTTCATTTGCATACTTTATCTATTCTAATGTTTAATGAGCTTAATTTCTTTGATTGGTGTGAACAAATCCAATTTTCATCTACTGTTATTATTGATGCTAGCATTAATGATGAAAAGAGTTTCCATGATACTTAGAAAAGATCGAGCAGACTAAGTCTACTATCAAACAACATTATGTTTACTCTTTCCAAAACTGACAATGGTAAGTTTATGGCTACTTTAATCACCATGAAATTTGATGGTTCTTATAGCATGCATCAACATATCATTAAATTGACCAATATTACAGAAAGCCTTAAATAGTTAAAGATGAGTATAGATGACAATTTCCTTATACAATGTATGTTAAACTCATCGCCTCTTACTTATGGTCCATTCTAAATGAACTATAATTCTATGACGTATAAATGGAATGTGAATGTACTTCATGTTATGTTTGTTTAGAAGGAAATAAGACTTAAGAATTAAGGAATGCATTCCATTCACTTTGTAGTAATCAAGGATCTGGAAAAGAAAGATGTAAGAAAGCATGGAAAGAGTAAGTATAGACCATTTAATTCTATGACCATGTAATTCACAATAAGAAACATAAGAAAAATAAGTGTCATTTCTCTGGAAAACCTAGAAACTTCAAGAAAAATTATGGAAAACATAAAGCATGTTTTGAAAAAAGGTTAAGTCTAGTGCTTTAGTATGTTTCAAATCAAATTTAGCTAAAGCTCCTTATAACGCTTGATAGATTGATTCTCGTTGTTTGTTTTATAAGGAATTAATTCAAAGCTCCATTTGAAGCCATTGGAACTTATTGTTTAATTTTAGACATTGAAAATCATTTAGCTTTATTTCAAACTTTTTTTGTACTGCTAATTTTTGGTAATTTAATTTTTTTTGTCTAAACTTGATTCAACTACATGCTTTTTAAATTTAGGAATAGGTTTTTTAGTTTGTCTAAGCAAAATCAAGTCATTGGTTATGGTATTCTTTACGATGTTTTATATAAACTAGAACTTGATAAGCTTTTTGTTGAGATTCTTTTGACCTTGCATGTTAATGTTGGAACTAAACATGGGTTTAATCAATGAACATTCAGCTTACTTTTGTCATAAATATCTTGGTCACATTTTCAAAGAAAGACTGGAAAGATTGGTAAAGAATGAAATCTTTTAGATATGAATTTTACCAATTTTGGTATTTGCATAGATTGTATTAAAGGAAAACAAACAAAACACATAAAGAAAAGAACCACAAGAAGCATATAACTTCTTGAAATAATGCACACCAGCACATGTATGACTTTTAATGCTCTATCTTTTAATGGAGAAAAGTATTTTATCATATTTATTAATGACTTTTTGAACTATAGCTATGTCTATTTATTGTATGAAAAATCTCAATTAATAAATTTTTTAGAGGTATTTATTTTTGAGGATGAGAGCCAAATAGATAAAAAAATTTGATAGTTGTCAAGTTTAATAGAGATAGTTAATATTATAAAAATTATATTAAAATTAGCTTATGCTTAGGTCTGTTTGCTAAATTTCTTGAAAAATATGGAATATGTGCTCAACAGACTATGTTTGTACGCTATAATAAAATGGTGTAATAGAAAAATATAATCGTACCTTATTAAATATATTAAATATGTTAAACAATTTATCTTTACTTTTATTATTGCAGATGCACAAATTAAAAACTATGATATAGTTGTTAGGGTTCCTAGTGAGGTAACTCGTTCTTAAGACTTTTTTTAAACTGTGGACTATTAGTAAACCCACTACAAGGCACTTACATGTTTGTGGTTTCTCAGTAGAAGTAAAGATTTATAATCTATATGAAAGGAAACTAGATTTCAAGAACAATTAGTAAATTTTTTATTAATTATCCAAAAAAACAAAAATGCATAGATTTATTAACCTAGTCATAATGCAAGAATTATTAAAAATGAAAATACTAGATTCATTGAAGATGATGACATTAATGAGAGTCAAAAATCACAAAATATGGTAATTAAAGAAGTTACGATACAAATACCTATACCTTTAACTTCTTCAAAAGTTGTTGTTCTTCTAATGATTGAATAATCAAACAATAGGTAAGAACCAAAAAATAAATGATCAAACAATCCAAAATGACAATATTGTTAATGAACCTATAGTTGATGAATCATAAGAAATACTATTAAAAAGATCTCAAAGATAAAGAAGATCTTGTACTTTTAATGATTGTGTAGTATATCTATAAGAGTCAGAAGTTAGTTTAGGAATCAATGAAGAACTAGTTTAGTAAGTCATTAAAGGTATTAATTCTATTAAACGGGATAATGTTATAAACGCCACTATTTTTTCTTTTTTTAACAGTTGATAGTTGACATTTCCAAAAATATAAAACATACAAATAAAATTTTGAACATCCCTAAAATAGTTTTCATTCCCATCTATTTCACTTCCATTTCAATATACAATGTTGATGGTGTACCATCTATCTGTTAGCTTAAAAACCTATACATATGCTTTACTTGTATTTATACTGATACAAATTACAATAAAAAATTCTCTAGCTAAAAAATTTCTAACTTACTCAAAATTTAAAAAATAAGGATGAGTTAAAATCTAATAGATATTTATATAATAAAAATTATTTAAAAATATTTAAAGATAAATAATAAAATTTCTATTTCAAATTCCAAAAAATCTTAACAAATAATATTCAAGAGATCTCAAAAATGAAATTTTATATAGAATATCACAATATCAAAAATAAATTTTACTTAATTAATTTCACATGTACTTTAGGGATATCATTCCCAAAGACTGTTGCATCACCTAATTTTCTATTTACGAGCTTTCATTGTAAGACAGAAATTACGTCCATAATGTTTAATTTTTTATTTGTGAACTTTCGAACTTTCATTGTATGATAGAAATCACATCTATCATATGATTTTCTATTTGTAAACTTTTGCATTAGAATAGAAATCACGTCCATATTACCTCTACTATTTGCAAACTTTCATTGTAGGACAAAAATCACATTCATATCATTAATACTTCACTAATTACAAACATATTGAATCTACATTCAATAAATTGTTTAATTAATGAAAACGATAATATTTTAAATTTTTTAACAAAATTTTAAAAAAATTTAATTTCATTATTTTCAAATAAACACTCCCTACTAGAAAAATACATGCAATTAAAATTCTATTACTAAATTAATGCAAATGAAACTCTCCCGAACAAATTTAGTTTTGGCTCAAACAATTAATAGGATCAATACATATAAATTTAGAAAATTCATATGCGTGTACTTATATTTCAAAGAAAATAAATACTCTATTTTTTAGTTGTCTAAAACTAAATTTGTTCCAATCACAAATAAACACCTACCTTCGTATAAAATAGGTAGTAATCAAACTTTTATCAATTTATCTATTATTCTAGAATCACTTCCTAATATTAATACAACATCATAAAAACTAATTCAAACATTAACAAAAATTAAATTATTAAGTATAAATCAATATCTTAAAATTATACCCGTAAATTAAAATTATGATGTTAAAAATGATATAACAATTAACATGTATCTAAATCTAAAATTAATTTTCAAAATCAACATATTACCTTAGTTTGCTCTTAGTTTCTCTCAACTTTTGGTTTCTTTTTTTTTTTTCCTTTCAATTTGATTTTGCATAACTCAATTGAAGTAAGTATGTTCACTTATAAAATATAGCTGATAAACCACTTAAATCAAAAGTCAATAGCTAAATAACTGCCTGCTTCATCCTCTTTGCTTTTTAAGGCCTATGTTATGCATTACAAATGCCATGAAAAATGAATTGAAATCTATGAAGTAAAATAACGCCTGAAAACTTGTTGAGTTGTCTAAAAGTTGTAAAAGAATGCGGAATGGGTCTTTAAGACTAAGCATAACTAACATAGCAACATCAAATGATATAAGCCAGACTTATTATCAAATGTTTTACTCACAAAAATGGTATTGAGTATAAGTAGATTTTTTCATCAGTTTCTAAAAAATACTATTTTAGATTTATTATGAGTTTGGTAACTCATGAATGTGAAAACAATCTTTCTCAAGGAAGGTTTAAAAGAAGAGATTTATATATATCAACCTGAAGGTTTTACGTTTGAAGGAAAAGAACGTACAGTGTGTAAACTTAGAAAATCAATATAAAGACTTAAACAAGCTTTCCAACAATGGTATGTTGAGTTTAATAATATTATTACTTCTTTTAGATTTAAATAAAATACCATTGATTGATCGATGTGTATATCTAAAGGTCAATGGAAGTAAGTTTATATTTCTAATTACGTATGATGAGTTCTTACTTGCAATAAATAATCTTAGTCTATTACATGAACAAAGAAGTTTCTCTTTTAACATTTAAAAATGAAATATACGAAGAAGGCAGCTTATATGATCAAAATTGAAATATTTTAAGCTTGATCACAGGGATTGTTAGGATTGTCTCATAAAACATATGTCAACAAAGTGTTAGAAAGATTTGGAATTGAAAAGTGCTTTTCATGTATCATTTCAATTCAAAAAGGTAACAAGTTCAATCTCATACAATGCCTAAAGAATGAATTGGAGTACGCACAAATGAATGGAATTTTGGCAATGATATTTATAACGGATACTTGAACATATTTAATTTTTAAATTAACTCAATGGTAGAATACACTTTCATTTGTCAATTTAGAAATACCTCATTAATACAAACCCTGCAATGCAGGCCAAAATTCTTGTAGTTCGATAACAACGATATTAGTGCACAGTGTTGTAAGTTCTTATCTCTTCGTCCTCAAGTGGGGAATAGGTCAATAAATTCCATGCATCTTTTGCCGAGGGTTTGATGTATGCCCAAACTTCTACTAGACCAAAATTAGCATTATTGTTGGAATGCCAAAAATCTACCAAAGTAAGACTAGATCACTAGAAAGCTGAAAAAAAAAAAATTGAGATACTTCCAAGGAAAGAAAGATCACATACTCACTTATAAAAAACTAAATAGCCAAGAGGTAATCACAAATTTAGATTGAGTCTATATTAGGTGTATTATACTAGAAAGTATACTTTTTGGTTATTTGTTTCTTTTAGCTAAAGGAGCAATCTTATAGAGGAGTGCGAAACATTTTGTTATTATTGTACTCGCCATGAAAACTAAATTTGTGGCATGTATTAAGGCCACAATTCATAGAAATATGTTACAAAAATTTATTTTGAGACTTCAGATTACTGATAGTATTGTCATGCTGCTAAAAATTTTTTGTAATAATTTTTCAGTAGTATTATTATGTAAAAATGATAAATATTCCAAGCATGCTAAATATATGAAACTTAAATATTTTATTGTTAAAAAAGGTACAGTAACATTAAGTATTAAGTGAATATATTGGCAACAATCTTATAATTACAAATCTATTGACTAAGGAGTTGCCTCTTAAGATATTTATTGGGTAGTGTTGAAAAAATTTAATATTTTGTGAAAGTTACAAGGATGTTAATCGAGACATTGCAATAAACTATTATTAATCTTTTTATTTCTAGATCATGTAAATTAAAAAACTCATATTATGATACATGAAAAAAAAACTACATTAAAATAATGACTTAGAACTGCCATCACTCATATTAGTCTATAATTAATCATGATATTATAGTGTAATCAATTCATAAAAAAATTTAGCTTAAAGTTGTGCACTATGTTTTATTTATTAAATTATAAAAATAATTATGTCACATAAACCAAGAGGGAGAATGTAAGAAACGGTAAGTATTTTATTTTTTTTATTACATATGACTAAATGCTAATGTATTTACAGTTATAGTAATCAGAATAAAGATTTAGGCATAAAGGAAAAAACTATGTACAAAGTGTACATCAAATTATTTTTATAAATATTATAAGTGTGAAAAATCATGAAGTTTGAATTTTCAATTTATTTATGCATGATTATTTAGGATGAATGTTAAGATATCTAAATTTTACAATTACTTATAAAATAAGCAATTTGGGATATAACTTTATTTTAAGGAAGAAATTTCAAAAAATTATAGAAGTTTTCTAATTTCTTGTATCAATAATTTATTAGTTTAAGTACTAGAAACTATAAACAGATTTTCCCCTCTTTTTTTTTTTTTAATTTTGCACCTCACCTCGCGCTTTCATCGTAAATAATACATCACCTTAACCTCAATTTTTATTATGCACCTCACCACACGCTTTCATAGTAAATGATACATCACCTTAACCTCAAGTAATAAATTCCACCTCGTTAATCTCTGGTTATAAATGTGTTCTCATTACGAAGGTGTATTCACCTCGGCCATGGACTACTGAGCACTGTCCACAAGCTATTTTTAGTGTACATGGATGGCTCAATACATGCTCCTCTAGACTCGTACTTACCGTTGGCATTGCCTACGAGAATATGAAGTGTCACTACCGTTGGCATTGTCCATGCGAATAGAAAGAGTCGCCTTGTTTCCAGTCGCCTAATTTGAATATCAAGAGGCGTGCAAAAATGGCAACTAAATTTATGGCTGTTGTTGCACTTTCAATTTTTTTTATTTATTGCAGTCATAATCGATCAACAGTCCTGATGTTGCGTTGCAAGCCAAATGGCACAATGTGAGTCGTTAATGCAATGAACGACAAGAAGAAGAAGCATGCGAAGCATTATAATTACTTCTTTGGTGCCAACTAGATAAAAATACATGGAGAGTTGAAGCCTTGAACCTCATGTTAGAAAGTGAAACTCCTAACATTACACTATAGGTGTGTTTATAATCTAAAATTAGAATTTAAAATTTAAAATCAAAGTTAATATAGTACTTATTGCTAAAATAATAATAAAAATAGAAATAAAATTAGTAAGACCCAAATGAATGAGAATTTAATTCCTAAAAAAAAATTTAGGAAGGAAATTCTCATTCCTATGTTATCTATTTTTTATTCACCCAAATAATATATTACTTATTTTATTCCTAATTTTTAAAAAATATATATATATATA